>VFFE01007022.1:722746-829136 GCA_008921705.1 Burhinus oedicnemus
AAGTTTTGCTAATTAATTCCTAGCCAAGATAGCTTCTCAGCTTACAAAAGTGAGCAAACAGAACAGGGACAGCAAAAACCTTCCTAAGGGGAATGTTACAAATTAAAAAAAACAACCAACAAAACCCTTTAAAATGTTTTATAAAGTTCAAGTCTTGTTTCTGTGAGTAAAAGGCCTCGGGTAAGACACATTCTATCCATGCAGCAGAGCAACAGAGTGACCCATGCATAAAGTACCTAGAATACAGTACTAGGCAACCTGACCTAGAAATTTGTAGAATTCCATGCGCACGTGTGTGCCTTTGGTGAACAATTTTAGTGGGCAGAAGTGTCTGCTTTATATGTAATTTATATGCTCTTTGAATTCTCTTTCCATAAAACATTGACGGACCACATAATGGTGAACCTTGAAGTCACCCTTTCTTGGGCTAGGTCTCATTCTGTGTTAAGCAAAACATGGAAAGAGCCAATCCAGTCTTGAGTTTAGGAAGAAATTCCATAAAAAAAAAATCATTCGCCTTTTTATGAATAGGAATTACTGTAAGAGTATTTTAAGTTTCCTTTTTTCAATATGGGAAGACCCCAAGTAACAGGTCTAATTAAGCCCCCACAGAAAAAAACATTTACGATTTTCTCAGTTGAGAATATGCAAGAATTCTAATGATTTGGGGAGGATTTTTTTTCCCCAGTTACAAGTGAAACTATTTCTTTGAGGAACTGAGAAAACTTGTGTCATTTGCAGTGATTTTGAAGTCAGCTACCATCACCAGCATCCACTTAACCACAGGGAGTTTTTAAGAAAAAAGTAGAACAAAACATGCAAGCATTGCTATAGTTCTTTGGAAATGGCTTACATGAAGCAACCTAGATTTGTCATTCAAGATTCTGTCCTGGGTGCCTTCTTGCAATGTGGCAAAAATAGTGAAGCATTGTGAGAAGTCAAGGTAGATACCATGTATAATATTTACTCACTAGACTAATTCAATAGTCATAATTCTTTCATACTTCAACAATAAACTGGAGAAATAATAAGATATTTGTGTTAAAACTACAGTTTAATACATAAAAAATACTGCTTATAGGAAGGGTGAAATAAAAACAGCAAGCAACACTGAGTGAAAACTCAGTATTAAAAGCTAAACAAAATTAGTGTATGTACAGGAGTGGCAAGATAGAATCAGACATAGATAAGTCTGATTTTTTCCCCAAAAAAATTAATAAAAAAACTTGGTCAAAAATATTTTTTGGTACTGTGCAATTGTTGCAATTTTAAAGAAGACCACTGTGAAAAGCTTAAAATGCTGAGTTACAGCTCTCATCCCCTTTTCCAGCTGAAAAAGATAAGGAAAAACAGAACAATTATTTTTCTGCTTTTTCTTTCCTTTTTAAAAAATTCTTTCTATTCCCAAAAGAATTATTAAAAAATATGAGAGGAAATATCATGGCTCAGTTTTGTATAAGTTTAATTAGAAAGTTATAGAATGATTTTAATATAGTATCATTGTTTTCTGTTCAGTTTCTAGACTGACAGTATAAGATAACACATAATTTGAAAATTTAAAACAGAGCGTCTCTTTTTGGAAATAACATGAAAAAATTCAGAAAAGACAAATATCTTATTTATACTTTAAAAACATTTAAAATGTTGAGCAGCACTCTATGTAACATACTGTCCTGGTTTGAGGTAAAACAGAAAGAGACGTCTTTATAACCTTCAGCTTTGCTAAGATTTGCAAGTAAAGGTGGAGGAATAGAAGGTAATAGTTGGAGAAGAAAATGTTTTATTGAAGTAAGTGGCAGAATTCATGATGACTTTAGTTGTACTGGAGCTAACGCATAAATCACTTTTTGGTTTTTAGACAGCTGAAGAGAAAAAAATCATTTCAGATCATAAAAAAATAAATTACCTTTTTCAGCAAACCAAAGATAAACAGGTTTATTTTCAATTAAAAAAAAAAATCAAGTGTCAATGCATCGTTAATTCAGATAATAAAAAAAATGCATAAATTGAAATAGGTCACTTATTTTAGATTAAATTTTTTTTTTTATGGAGGATGGAGATTAGCAAAAGTACCCAACAAAATCAGCTTACAGTTCAAGGAAATTTGATTTCTTTTTCCTTTTTATTTAATAACCGACATTCCAAGGCTCTTTTTTTCTAGAACTCCATGTTCAAAAGCTTTTTTTTTTTTCCTTCTGTTTTTAGTTGTTTGATTTCTGGACAAGGAGCTGTTTGAATTTCCTGATGGCTTGGTGGTAGGATGTTCCAGGTTTTTATAAGGCTGCTTTGTTTTCTTGGGACCCTTTCAGGCTTGCAATCATGAACAGCTTGGATGTCCAAAAGGCAGTTAATTACCTCAAGATGAGAAGGTCTTTTTGACTAACATTTAAAATTTTAGCAACTAGAGTTAACTAACTTTCATCTTGCTGTCAATTCACTTGAACCTAGGAACAGATTTAGGCTCTTAACTAAATAATTGTTCTTGTTGATAGCTTCTGACAAGACATACAAAAGGAACGAATTTGTCCTTTAAGTAATTACTCTTACAACAAGTAGTTTCAGAGTAACTCACTTGCATTCAGTAGATACTTACCCTTAGTGTCGTCCTGCGGAAATTAGAGTCAGCTAGTGGCTGGCACTGCTCAAAGCGCTCAAGTCTGATAGAGTATGTGGCAGGATGATCCGGAGGTGTGGAGCTTATGTGACTTTATGTAAGTTCCCCAAGTGCACCTCCCTTGCTTTGGGTAAAACACCTGTAACAGACTGGCGCAGAGGATTAGTAGCAAATACCTGTATGGCCAATACTTGACAGCAGATCTAAAAATAAGAGAAAGAATATAAAGAACTGGCTTTTTCAAAAGGGCATCTTTCATTTTAAGGATGGTTATGTCCTCCCAATCCTTATTCACCTGAATTAGAGGGTAAAATTAATGGAAGATAAATATATTTTAATGTGAAAAAATTGGTGCCAAAATTATCTAAGTTTAGAAATGAGACTGCTCAAAGTTGATAATTTTTTAGACTAAAATAAATATTCATCATTACATTGCTAAGATCAGTGAGGTTCTTCACCTCATTTCCATGTGTTACACTTGCTGTAATATGCCTAAAACGAGGGCCTGATTCTGCAAGCTGGAGAAAATCCTACTGTGAAGTAGGGATTGCCATCTAGTATGTGATGATGTGTGGGGAACTAAGAGCCCTAGTTTTCCTACTGAGCTTTGCTTTGATCTCTTAGACATCCTTGGCTAAAGTCCTTTAGCCCTTCAAACCATTGTTTCTCTTTCCACGTTTCGCTAATATGTTCAGTTCCTTCTTGGGTGTTTAAACTTTTAATAGGGCAATGAGGTGTATGAGGCATGAGGATTCACTGTGCCTTAATGTATTTTAAGCACAAATGTATGGAGCCTTGCAACAGCAGCAACAATATTAGTGAATGTAATAAGCACTATTCATTGCATTTGGTAGTATATATAACAAACTGGACAATCCAGTCCTTTGAATAGTTCTGTTCAGTCTAACTGGAACACTTGCATGTGTGAGTTTGCAGGATTATAGTTCAAGTCTGCAGAGCCAGTAAGTCTGATTGCAAAATATTAAACAAACACGCAGGCAGAATCGCCTATTCACATTGCCCATGGAAGTAAGTTACTTAAAAGGTTTTCAACAATTACTTCTGTTAAAGATGGTTTTTAAAATGCATTGTTGTCCTTTTAGTGTTTAAGTGCTTCAGATATCCCTTGGACAAGTGCAGATAATTAATTAAAGCAAAGATTTCCCAGAGTCTCATGAAAGCACACTTGTCAGGCAACCTTTACTATTATTTTAATCTCCATTGTTTCACAGATTGTTTATGTTAATCTTCTCCTGCCCTTTTTACTGTTCCAGGCAATTTTGTGGCAGAATTGAAAGTGGAGGAGGCTGAGACAGACAGCATGAGGCATGACAGCCGCTTGAGCTCTCCTAGCTTGTATATGGTTTTATGTGCTTCTAATTATCAATGTGTGGGAGTTTTGTCAAAAAAGCTGGGCGTGTGGTTCCTTTTGTTCTTCTGTGTCTGTTGTGGTTTATATTTTAAATGGGACACAAATGTGATTTATAGTGTGTGACATGATGCAGTTAGGGAAAATTTGTCTTTTCCAGGCAACACAAACATGAGCAAGACAGAGTGCACGTGAACAGCATGTTCTTCTCAGTGGAGAAGAAACACTCCACTAAAGCTCACAGAGATGGAGGACAGTAAACATGTGAGAAGTCCTTTTCAAAAAAAGGAGAAAAATGTCAATGGCTTACTTCCACTGCATCTAAAAATACATACCATTGAAAAGGCAGAGCTGTGAGAGATCAAAGATAACAGTCTTTCAGCAGAATCACACTGAAGTGTGAAAAGCACCATGATGGCATGGAAAGTGCTGCATACTCACCAGCAAAGCATGCACCATAACACCAGGGGTTACCTTCTGGCCCAGCGCTGGCAAAGCAATCCTGCAAGAAGATTCACATGGAATCCTGTTCTGCCTCCCAGTAATGTGGAAAAATTATTTCCAGGCTTGCAGTCAGTTATGAGCCCATAAGACAGGAGGGGCCAGTACTGTGGCAGGGATTAAAATATCATGGATAAATTGTGTGACCTGGAAAAGGTAAGCATAAGAGAAACATGTTTATTCCTTTTAAAAAAAAATCACCACATAAACCGTGAGAGATTCTTATGATTTGTTCCTCCTAACGATGGGCTACTAATGAAGTACACTTCACAATTGATTTAATGAAATTAAAGTATGCAGAAATACATTTGATGGTTTGTTATTTTTACAACTGCTATTTACTGATATATATACTCGAAAGAAATTACAAGGAAAACTAATAGAACACACTGTTTTTTTCTTCTCTAATTAAATGAGAGATCATTTTACACTAAGGCACAGCATCTGAAGTGCAAGCTTTTAGTGCAGAGGTGATCATCCCAAGCAAGCCTTCTCCTACTTCTAAGGATGCCATAATCCATAGCGACTTTAAACTCCCTCAAAAAGACATAACTCAAGCTGCTTATTTTACTACTAGTAATTAGAGTAATAGACAATGTATAAACCTGAAACGAAACAGAGATGATTTGTGAAAAGAATGAATACATGGATATGTAATTGGAAAGACAAAGATAGGAAGTAAAGATTTAATTAAAAGCAGTTCTTCTGAAGATAGCATTTGGTAGCAAAGCCTGAACTCTGCAAAGCTCAGTCAGTGAGTGGCAGGTTGTTTACAGATGCATTTTCTTCTCTGTTTAATGAAGTCTGATCTTGCAATGGGTTAAAAAAATCTTCAGGGTGTTTCAGTTCTCACTGTATTACCTGTTTGGGAAGGACAAGACTGGACCTAACTCCCAGCCCTAGAACACTCAGCCCCCAGCTGCTAAATTCTTTAGCTCAGAGCTAGGGAAAAAGAGACTTAAGAAAGTGTGGTTACAAAAGAAAATGGATTTTTGAGTGTGGTAGTAAAAATATAAACAAGCAACGCTAGAAGTATACATTGTCTGCAATCTGCATTATATTTTCATACAGGAAAAGACAGGAGAATATTTTGGTGGTCAGAACTGAGAGGAAAGTGAAAATCTATTGAGGGAAGGTAGAACTTCTTCAAGGCACTTTGGCATATGGTTTGTGACCCTAAACAGAGAGCTGCACTTTAGCAGCAGAAATATCTGCAAAGACCTTCTAGAGTTTTGCTCAGCTCCTTGTTTCAAGTGTCCCGTACCTCATTCTACAAACACACAAGAAAATGCTGTGCTATGACAAGAAAACTAAATACACTTCTGCCTCAGGGTATGCATGCTTTACTTTACTGGACTATATTGTTTCATTTCTGATGTTTCATTCACTCACTTAAATCTTTCACAAAACATTTGATTTTTGTACATTAATGCAAAACACTCTACTGGAAGTTTCATGCACTCTTACTCTCCCCATTTCAGGTATTTACTGTTTACAGCTGTGGAAATTCCATATTTTGGCACCTTTCAGTTCTCAGGTATAATGATATTTCGATTTTAAAATGACTGGTTTAAATGAACAGGCCTGTTATACATATAAATTTTTAGGGTAGTTTTGTCTTGAAAACTTGCAGTCTCCTCTGTTTAAGGAGGTAGCAAATGTAAGTGGAAAATACAGTTTCTAAGCTGAAAATTTAAAAAAAACCCTATAATGGCAGAAGGAATACTGTACTAATTTACCATTCCTTTTAAAAATCCCCTAACGCTACTAAAATTCTTTAATCTGAATGGAAGTAGGAAGATTGTCTGTGAAATATGCAGTGACCTTGTCTTGATCTTCTATTCACTTGGCAGAACTTGATTTTCAAATCAGCACAGGATCTGCAGTTGTATATCTAATTCAGAGTATTCAAGTGTGGTCAAATCAGTTATTTTGTGGGATAATAAATTCCCCTAACTCCATAGATGTTCTGCTTACTTTCTTGAATATTTAAAGTGGGAAAGGAGATAATTTGGCTTTGCAGAGATGACACAGAATCCAGTAAATTTACCTGTAGTTGCACTGGGAGTGAGCTTAGCCCATGTTTTTATGCCTTTTTTGAATTATCTAGGCCGAGTATTTAAGAGTAAATCTAAGGGTAATATTTCCAGCAATCTGGTTTATTGCAATAGTGGTATTGCTTTGTCCCCACATAAATCCTCCTCTCTTCCCTGATGAAATGCCAGTCAAGCAGAGCTCTGAGGTAGCTCATGTCACGTTTCCCTGAAAGCGAGCAAACACCAATGGAGCGTTTTAAACTCCAAAGCTGTGTTTTAAACTAAAACCACACAATTTAAAAAATGCAGAACAGCAAACTTTTAAAAAGAACAGCTGTTCTGGGGGAGAATGGGAAAATGCTTTCCCACAAGCACTGCAGCTGCATGGTGGGAAGAAGAGGGAAGGACAGATTGCTGCCATCTTGTTCCCTGTTCAGACATCTACAGTGGCTTCCCAGGTGACAGCGGCTGCCACCTATCCTCCCCCATGCTTCTGGGAAAGGCCCTTCTCTTGTAAGTGTTGGCTTCATGCTGGCACCCGGCTCTTCCCTGGCTTCCCCATGGTTCAGCCCTCTGTGTTCTCCCAGGGTGCCGCAGGTGTTGCTGGGCTGGGCCACCCAGCGGCTCTGACATGGCTCCTTCTGGAAGGTTCCAGGGGGCCTGGAGCCACTGCTGCAAGGACAGGGCCACCAGGACATGGCCACCAAGGTGTTTTCTGCTTCTCTTCTTAGCTGTGCGCTGGGCTACACACTACTGCTGAAACCTGACCCTGTCACCACAGTGTGGCTCCAGAGTTTCTGCATCGTCCTCTTGTCCTTCACCTCCATTTCTGGCTTGTTCCATCCACCAGGCAGCACCTTCGCCTGGCATTTTGCTGCATTCCTGTGGAAACTGTGACTGTCCTGCCCCTCTGTCTTTGGCTAAGCCTCTATCCATCCTTGTACCATCTGGATACTCCAGGCTAGGGAGAACCTCACGGAGATGGTGGCTGAGGCCGAGGCTGCCTGAACAGGCAGCACTGCATTTTGCTGCCCCGAGGACGCTGAATTCAGGTTTGCAGTGGCAGCCACACAGCTCCCTTGGAAGACTGGTTTCAGAGAGCTGTGAGAAAGGACCATCAATAGGATTTTGGGCTCTCCCTCCACCCTCACTGATTCTCTGACCTCCCATATGCTCTGATTCTGGTGGGGTCTGCAGCGTGTTCGGAAGGGGAAGCCTAGCACAGCATGGAGGACAAGCAGGAGCTGTGAGGAACGCCCGTCCTGTCATAATCTGGTGTAGGACTCACATCTCCAGAGTGTCTGGTGAAGGAAGGTTAATGCTGCATGCCCCTGGAGGGAAAAGAGACTTTCTGCCTTAGTGGGAGCCTGTGCAGCCTGGAAACAGAGCCTCGTTGCCTCCATCATTCTTGGAGCTGCTGATTTTGGTGTTCAATGTACCTTGCCAATAAGAGTGGAAAATCCTTGGAGTCTGCAAAGGTAGTCAAAGTTTATTTTATTGAGTCATGATGACATTGCACGAAACTTTGATCATTAACTGTGTTATGGGGATGAAATATCTTTCTCAAGCAGATGAAATGGATGGAAAATCCAGATAAGGGGCTGCAGCAAAGTGCTTATTAGAGCCGAATCTGAGGGGTGGGTTGGGACTCACAGGCTCTGGGGTTTCAGGCTCCAAAGGAACGGCCTGTCTGCCTGACCTCTTGCACTTCACAAGCCTTTCAAATTTCCTACTTATGCGTGTATGGTGCCCAACAATTTGTGGCTGAGCTAAAGAATAACTTGTTATCCATTTGCTTCAGTGATGTGTATTAATAAGCATGGCACAAAAGTTTTAACTCAATTGAGCGTATGAAACTGCTGTCTACTGTGTTGTGATAATTCAGATTGCAGACACAGTAGCTACTGCTGGTTTTACTATTTTCCTTCAATGCCAATCTTTTTCTCTTCCTTTTCTCTTCTTTTTCCCTTTTTTTTTTTTTGCACACGCTGTGAGTGTTTATTTTGTCCTCGGTCAGCCATCTGGTGCCTATCCATTATCACCTTTTGGGAAAGTGCCTGATTTCCATTGGGCCAGAGTCTGTTTAGTTTGAGCTCTCTGTAGGCTGAATTCCTGGAGCCTGAACTACCTCAGGAGTTCTGATCGCAAGGAACTGAAGAGTTATTTTGAGACCAGTACTGCAACATTGAAGGCAATGTAATTACATAGAAATAGCAGAGACTGTGCACTTAAATCCATCTTTGAGACATTTAACCTCTGCTGGAGTAAGTATATGGTGGTTTTGAATGGATATATAAAATACAGATGAAAACTAATATGCAAGGGAAAGAAAATCAATGAGGCAAGAAACTGAGGATGATTGTGTAACAAATACGAAGCTAACATGCTGCTTTTTGGAAACACGCATCATGCTTTGATCCACCATTATGTTTATCTTGAAAACATATTGTTTATATAGCAGATTATGCTGTTGGCTTCTGAGGTCACTGTCATATGGTGAAAAGTCCAGTTTGCTGTGAGTAGAAACATTAGGAAAAACCTTGTAGGTCAGCCAGTATAAAGTGGAGAGTCGCTATTGCACACTTTCCCTGGAGTAAATGGTTAGTTACAGGTCAACACATGCATGAAGATTCCTGGCAGTTAAAGAAGGTCACCATCTGTTAAAGGAAAAAGAAAAACAAAGTCCAAAATTAAATAAATGAGGTTAATCACCTTTTCTCAGAGCAGCCCAGTTTTCCTCAGAGCATTAGTGATTAGATTTAAGATTGCAGAAAACTGCACAGTAGGGACAGTCTTGCACTTGCATGAAGTAAACAAGTAGCATGAAACCCAAGTTTTAAGAGCCCTAGTTTAAGTAAAATTGATCATAAATCATATAAATATTTAACAGGCTTTTAAGTATTAGTGGGATTTAGGCAATTGAGGGATGGATTAATTTGTCTAGTTTGGGTACCTAACAGATAGGCATCCCAAGGCTTCTTTTAGCGTCAGTGAAGTACCATGGCTTTTTCTAGGGAAGGTGATTTTTGTATGTCCTCTCTCAGGAGAATATGAATTGCACTGAAGTAATTGAGTGCAACTCAAGCTCACGTGTCTGTTAATGCACATTGGTATGGATACTTTATTACTCTTCATTGACCAGAGAAGGAGCCTAAATGCTGATTCTCTATGATTTTAGAAGTTAATAGTTATACATCTAAATAAAGGTGAAATGAATCTGACCCTTGGCAAAAACCTGGAGATGTACTTCTCTACAGATTATGTGTCTAGAGACCCTAGAAAAAAGCTGAGTAATACTCAATGAGTATTGTTCTTTGTAAGACTATATAATTTTTTACAGAGCTGAATTTTCCTTTTCTAAACCCTTATTGATTTCACCTGTCTTTCACTTGCAGCTGCTGGTTTCAGATAAAGTGACCCTCTTTGGTTCCTTTCCCCAGAAATTAGAATCAAGGTATGCTTTATAGAGACTGTTTTTATTTGTGATATGTATAATGAGTAACCATAATCATAACATCACTTCACATTACCCTCTTGGCTGCATCTGAGAAGTCAAAAATTAAGAGCATGCTACTGTGTCTGAGTAGTTCAGCTGCACCTTTGAATAGAGGTTTCTGCTTTGCTAAGAGATTTATCTACATGTAGGTAAATTTCTCATGGAAATCGAGTGAATGGAAGTTCTTCATAACCTTTGAGGATATAGACAGTATTGACTGTCCAAACACAATTATGTGATTTGAAGGTTGCTCTTCTTATACATATAGACCAGTTAAATAATCTTTTTGGAAAAATTAAGCAAAATTGAAAGAAGGTACCTGATGAGGACTCCACAATGCATCTATCTTACCCTGGCAGAACAAAAGCTCCAAATCAGAAGTTTATGGTTGGCTCTTGGAAAAAGAAACACCTATTTAGGGTAGAAACTACAGTATACAATTAATTATCTCCTCAGAATTCCCATTTTGATTTATGAATTCTGTTCAGAATTTTAGATTCTTAGTTCAGTATCTTCCTGACTAAGCTGTTTGTCCTGTTTGCTTTTTTTCATAAGTGACGGAGGATGGCTTAGTCTGTGACCAGATTCCTTGGCTTTGTCTGAGAGATACTCTGTCCATTAGTAAATTACCTGAGGGAGGGCAGAAAAGGGAGAGAAGAATAAGATCAACACCAAGCTAGCATATGGCAGACAAGAATATGTTACTGCTAATAAAGCCATCTATAAAAGTCAGTGATTGTTGACCAGTGTTCCGGATGTCTATGGGTAATATCCATGTTCTCAGCAGATGAATGAAGTTTTGAGTGGAAACTACCAGTGTTCCTGTTCAGTTCATTGCTCAATAATAGTAATGAGATGTTCATCACTTAATATTAACAAAGTGATATTTTATAGTTCTTCTAGGTTTTGTTTGAATCTCCCCTTGAGAACATGATATCCTTTCACTCTATTTTATTTTTTTTTAATTTCTGGGTAGAGCTGTTATGTCATCTGGTGAATTGTACCGACTGTATTGTTTGAACTGTATGAGGCTTCTTTTTTCAGTAAGAGGACCAAAAGACTTATTTGAGGGATAATTAATTAGTGTCCCCTTTTGGTGATTCATAATCACAAGGTGTGTTTGCATTGTTAGTTGTAGTTCCATTAATATGGTCTTCTTTAGGTGAATCCCTATCCACACAACATCTTACTGTGGATGCTTTGGGACAGCTTTTATGGATACTAGAGTGACATACCTCATTTGAGGACCTGGGTATCATGCTGTTTTCCAGGAGCTTCTTGTGAATGGTTGCATTTTCCTCCTAGTAGTATTTTTGTCTTCTTCCTTCTACCAGTGCCTCCCAGTGCTCTTTTCTTTTTTTGTGACTTACAATTCTGGAACAATAGAAAAAAATTCTATGGGAATTTGTTCAGGTTCAGCCTTTCATTCAGCAGTTCTCTTGTAGTGCAAAAACTGGAGTAAAGGTCATGTCCACTTTAATTTGCCTTGCTTACTCTACGGTTTTCTCAGCTAGCCTGCTGCACTACAAGCAATAAGGACTTTAGTTACAGCTATGAAACAGCAATCATTTACAAACCTACAAAATCCCTCAGAGGCCAGTTGTAGTCTATTATCTCAAACTAGTTCTTTCCAACTAATAGTCTGTGCGAAAAGAAACCCTGAAGCTGCAGTAGTTCCAACAGCTATTTTCCTGCCCTGGTTTTAATGATGAGTATTATACATAACCCTGTGACTCACTGTCCAGCCCTCCACAAACTCTGGTCCATGCAGTCCTAATTTCTGTGTCCTGACATCAGTACCCTGCTGCTCATAACCTGCTGCTCCCATGAAATGAACTTACATCACTTCCAGTGCTGTCAGGGAGATTTCACAGTGTCAGAAGTAAGATTTGTTCCAGTAAAAGTGTTACAAGTTTTTTGAAACTAATTTTTTTCTCTTCCCTGTGAATATAAATTAAGACCTATTTTGAGGCATTCTAACTGCTGCTACCACTAGGAACATAATCTGTATTCAAAGTAATAGAAACAACTTAACAAATGCAGCTCCTTTGTGTTGTCTTTGGTATCTGATTCACAATATCTGGATTCCTGCAGGGGAATAGATAGGTGTTTTCAGCTGTGTGTAGAGAGAAGCCCAAGAATTAATAAAAAAAGATACATCCTCATGAATTTTATCAATTACAAATTCTTAGTTGTGACACATGTTGCTGGAACATTTTGTTTAGGAGTCAGTTGCTATAAACCCAAGAAGCTGAAATGTGGAAATAGTACCCCTCTCCCCTGAATACCTTGTTCATATTAATGAAGTGCATTGTTTGGTGACTACAAGAACCATGCAGTGGTTTTGAGGCACACCCTGTTCTTTAGGAATCGACAGAGCCTCTGCAAGATTTGGCAGGATTTCAGGTAATTTTGTGTCTCCCCATCACTTCCTGCACCACAAGATTGAAATGTGGTCAAATGTTTGTTTTTTAATTTCCAACCTCCAGTTCTTTCTCATAGTATTGGAGTCACTTTTATTAGCGTGAAGTTAGGCTCCACTCCAGGAAATGATAGCTATTTTGCCCACAAGGAACTTTCAGATAATATGATTATTTAGAGCAGTTTTGTCTGTATTCCAGAATGCTTGATTCTTTTCCACAACTGAACTTAGTAAATGGGAACACATTTTTTTTCCTTCTTTTTATGTCTGTTTATTAAAATTCTTGAAGTTAGTAGGAAATAACTTCTTGTCACAGGTACTCTGTGAGCTAACTAAGAAAGATGCCTTCCTAAACTTGCTATTTGTGAATAGAGAAGAACCAGTGGGGGATGTGATGGTAGGTGGTTGTCTTGGCCACAGTGATCATGAAATGGTTTAGTTTAAAATTTTCAGTGTAATGAGAAAAAAGGACAGCAGGGTTGCTATGCTGGATTTCAGGAGAGCAAACTTTAAGCTATTCAAGGAGCTATTTTGCAGAGTACTGTGGGAATCTGCTTTTGAGGGCTTAGGAGTCCATGAATGCTGTCAGTCATTAAGAACCTCCTTTTAAAAGCACAGGAACAGGCAATTCCACTGTGTCATAAGTCAAGCTAGCGGGGCAGAAGATCACCCTAGCTGAACAGGTAACTCCTTGTGGAGGTCAAGAGGAAAAGGAAATTGTATGATCTCTGGAAGCAAGGTCAGGCTTTGCAGGAATATTACAGAGCTCTTGTAATATATGCAGGTAACAGACACGAAAGGCCAAAGCTCAGTTAGAGTTGAAACTGGCCAGTATTGTGACAGATAAAAAGAAAGACTTTTTAAAGTATGTTAATAGCAAGAGGAGGTCTGAAGAAAACATTGGACCGATACTTGTTGAAGATGGTCATCTGACTAATAAAGATGAAGAAAAAGTTGAGGCATTCAGTGCTTTTTTTGCCTCAGATTTTGATAATACTGACAGACTTTGGGCTGCCTGGTCCCCTGAGTTGGAGGTCCATGAATGTGGGAACAGTGACATCCCATTTGTCAACACTGAAACTGCAAGGCACCAGCTGAATCAGCTGAATGTTCACAAGTCCATGGGGCCTGAGGGGATTCCTCCCAGAGTACTGAAGGGGCTAGTGGATGTTTCAGCAGGACCCCTCTCGATCATCTACCAAAGGCTTTGGGAGTCTGGGGATGTCCCCACTGACTGGAAGCTAGCCGGTATTACTCCAATTTACAAAAAGGATGTGAGGGAAGATGCAGGGGACTACAGACCTCTTAGTCTAACCTCAGTTCCGGGAAAAATTATGGCAATCATACAGGGTACTCTTGAACGGCATTTAGAAAATAATGCAGTCATCAAGCACAGTCAACATAGGTTAACAAGGGGAAAGCCCTGTTTAACTAATGTGATACCCTTCTATGATAAGGCCACCTACCTAGTGAATGAAGGGAAGGCAACGGATGTAGTTTTTCTGGATTTTAGTAAGGCCTTTGGTAGTGTCCCTCACAGAATCCTTTTGGACAAGTTGTCCAGCTGTTGGATGAATGGGTTCCTGATACGCTGGGTGAAGAACTGGCTGAAGGGCAGAGCTCAAAGGGTTGCAGTGAATGGGGCTACCTCTGGCTGGCCGTGTTTCTCAGGGTTCAATTCTTGGGCCAGTTCTGTTCAATATATTTATCAATGATCCAGAGGCAGGAGTTGAATGCACCATTAACAAGTTTGCTGATGATATCAAACTGGGGGGTGCTGTTGACTATCTTGAGGGACAACAGGCCTTGCAGAGAGATCTAGATAGATTGGAGCATTGGGCTATAATTAATGAGATGAAATTTAACAAGCCAAAATGCTGGATTCTGCACATGGGATGGAGTAATGCTGGGCACAAGTATAAATTGAGAGAGGAATGGCTGGAGAGCAGTCCTGCAGAAAGGGATCTGGGAGTGCTGACTGGCAGCAGGCTCAACATGAGTCAGCAGTATGCCCTGATGTCCTGGTTTCAGTTTGGAAAGAGTTAATTTTCTTTGTAGTGATTGCTGTGACAGGAATGTTAATAATACATACTGTTTTAGTTGTTGCTAGGCGATGTATATACTTTTCAAGGACTCTTTTCAGCTTCCCATAGAAGCTGAGAAGAAGCACAGACAGAACTACGGAATGGCCAATGAAGTATTCCATACCATAAACGACATGCTCAGTATATAAATGGGCATTGGCTGGGGGGTGGGGAATCTGTGATCATTGCTTGGGAAGATGCCAGTTCAGAGGGTGGTGAGAGTGACTTGTATTATCATTATCATCATCACCTTTATTTTCATTTTCATTTCCATTTACATTTGCATTTGCATTTTCTGTTATTCTATTAAACTGTCTTTATCTCAAACCATAAGTTTTTTCCTGTCCCTTTCCCCTCCTTTTCTCCCTCTTCTCCCTACTCTTCTGGGGGCAAGGGGAATAACTGCATGAGTGGCTGCATGGTCCTAGTTGCTGGCTGGGGTTAAACCACTACACCTGGCACCCAAGAGGGCAAACTGCATCCTGGGGTGCATAAAACACAGCATGACCAGCCGATCAAAAGGGGTAATTATCCTGCTGTATTCAGCATTGGTGGAGCCTCACATTGAATACTGTGTGAAGTTCTGGGCCCCCAATTTAAGAAGGATGTGAAGGTCCTTGAACACTTCCAGAGGAGGGCAACAAAGCTGGTGAAAGGGCTGGAAGGAGAGTGTCCTGTAAGAAGTGGCTAAGGACTTTGGGCTTGTCTAGAGTGAAGAAAAGGAGATTGAGGGGTGACCTCATTGCTATCTACAGCTTACTGAGAAGGGGATGTGGAGAGGGAGGTGCTGAGCTCTTCTCCCTGGGATCCAGTGACAGGACATGTGGGAATGGTTCAAAGCAGTACCAGGAAAGGTTTAGACTGGACGTTAGAAGCATTTCTTTACCAAGAGAGTGGTCAAATACTGGAATAGCTTCCTAGAGAAGTGTTGATGCCCCAAGCCAGTCAGTGTTTAAGAGTCATTTGGACAATGCCCTTAGTAACATGCTTTAACCTTTGGTCAGCCCTGAATTGGTCAGGCAGTTGGACTAGATGATTGTTGTATGTCCCTTCCAACTGAAATAGTCTAGTCTATTCTAGTCTATCCTAAATTACTTTGAGATTTTGCTCCTAAGAATATGAAAATTGCAGTATTTCAGACCATTTTCCAGCAGT
Source organism: Burhinus oedicnemus (assembly GCA_008921705.1). Taxonomy (NCBI): domain Eukaryota; kingdom Metazoa; phylum Chordata; class Aves; order Charadriiformes; family Burhinidae; genus Burhinus; species Burhinus oedicnemus. Next base: position 738,424 of record VFFE01007022.1, read on the forward strand.
CATTAGGCTGGTTTTCATAAGGAAGTTGTGCTAAAGAGCAGTTAGCTTTGTGAATCAGTAGTAATTCCACTGGAGCCAATGATTTTACCTTGGTTCTATTCATTTCTAAAGAAGGAGAAATAGATCAGTCTTAAATACTGACTATAGAAGTCATTTTAACAAACATGTAAGACATTCTCACAAGCAGATTTAAGTTAGACACAGCACCTGCTGTAAACAATGAAAATGGCAATGCTGAATCCAGTTTCTGCATTACAACTGCTGGTTCTGCAATACCAATAGTCTCATCCTGTTTTCTATCCCTTTAGCAAGAAACAAATTATCCAGGAGAAGTCACAGGAAGCCTCAGAAAAGATGACAGGAGTTAGAGATGGACTCCTGGTACAGGTGGCATGCTACTGTCCCTTCCCAACATAAAAGTTGTCCTGTGTCTTCAGTAATTCCCATCATCATAAGAGAAATTGTATGTTATTTGGACCATACCAAGTCTTTTTCCACAGAGGAATCTATGGCATCTGTTGCCAGTGGCTGGTTTTTGGCAGCTTAATGGATTCACACATAGTTATAGATTTAGCGCAATGTTCAGGAATCTCTCATTTAGCTATAATACCTATTATGATTAATTGCTTACCGGAAATTTTGCACATTAATCAAGAATGTCTAATTGTTAGAAATGAGGATAGAGCTGCAAATCAAGGTGATTTTATTTCCTTGGCCACAGGCTGTGCTGATGTCATAAACTCAAGCGACAGAAAAAATGTAGCAGATCCAGTCCCTGGTTCTGATTCAGCTCTTATTTGCAGTTAGAGTTATATACACATGTGACAATGCGGTGTTCTGCAGAAATATCTAAGACTGCTTGATCAGAGAGCACCGTCTTAAGGTTGGGAATTAATATAATCAGTAAACTTTGCCAGTATTCCTGACAGGCTATATAAATGTCACTACGATTATACAGGCATCAGTTTGCTGACTCTAATAGAAGACATCTTCTTACTTGATGCATCTCCAGATGAATTAAAGTTGGGTCTCCAGACCTTTAATGTGGAATTCATCTTGCAGATTGAGGCGTCTACATTTAGGTAGTTACATATAGGTGTCTGCATGTAAATTGTGTACTTAAACTTGTATGACAGCCAATAGGACTCTAGCTAACCTAGAACATACACTAGCTGACCCTCAACAATTCAAGAAATATTATAGCTCATACTCTTTCAAATATCTTCTTAATAGATTCCTCAGTTCCTTTGCAATTTCAGTTCATATTCCAAATATTTTCCTAAGGCTTTTCTCAGGCCATGAACCTGGGTACAGTGTATATACTAAGGAAATGAAGGAACATATATAGAGGCTGTGATTTGTTAATGATTAGTAGTTCTCTTTCAGGCTTGCTTTCTCATTTCTTACTCTTTCAAACAATTTTTTGACAGCATGCTAGTCTAAATCATAAAAATTTTAAACAACTAGAAAAATAACTAAAACCACAACCATTTGGGAGTACATCTTATTTTTCATATATATTATCCATAGTATTTTATCAGAGGTTGAATTTGTTCTTAAGTAATGGAAAAGCTTTGCAGTACCATTGAGAATGATTAGGAGCAGCAGGTTAGGAAGCAGCTAGAGCTTTCACAGAAACTGCTATAGTATCCGCTTTTACTTAATTAAATATAAAGTGAAATGTGTTTGACTGGAGCATATATGCTTTGACTATAGTGCTTGAACCACATCGCAAAGGCAGAATTGAAACCATACATTAATGGAATCCGGATATTGATGACAGGAAGGATATTCTCATAAACAAAGCATTGGAAGCCATATCTCCCTCCTCCTTCTGCTTGTTTCCATCTGCTGGCCAAGTACATCCTATGGCTCAGTTTGTATTAGTTACTGGAAATAAGCCTAAGACTATAGTGGACCACAAGAAAGGTAACTGCTTAAGCACAGCAGCAGCAGCTGCTGTTGTGAAATTATTAGCACAAACGTGAATTTGAACAAAATGGGTCTCCTGTACGTGAGTGTAACTCTCTGTTGTCAAGGTAAGAAACTTCTTAGTGCCAATAGACATATTTTTCTGCTGTGCCGTTTAGTTACTGGCAACAAGCACAGAAGAAAACATTCAGTGTCAAGCAGTTAATCTGTCTTCATATAGATGGAGGAATAGCTGTATAATGTATATTTGATTGGTTCAAGACAAGTCTCATCTGAAACTAAGAAAATGGTTGCTGCAAGATGAACTCTGAGAAAAAGTTGTAGTTCTGACAATGCAAACAGATGCTATGCTTACCTCCTCAAAATATACACAAATGAAACTGGCATCTATTTTGCCGCAACTCTGTCATTACAAGCAATGGAATTATTTTGCATCAAACCTCTTACTTGTTAAAAAAGACTAAAGAGGCCTGTTAGTAAATACATTAAACGTTATATAAGATAAGACTCTACACCATTTTAGAAAACTTCCATGAAAGATTTTTCATCTCTGCGGCCCATAACTCTTCAATGACTCTCCTGTAAAATTGACAGGGCTTTAGACTCTTGTGGAAGAAGACTTTTGTAGAGCTTTACCATAAAGTAATAATGTTCACATTTACTCAGAGGCAATCAATGAAATTTCCCCATGATAATTAAAGAAGTCTTATCTTCAATTTGTTGGTGGGTAGGTGCTGACCTTGGTGATACATAATGTTTGGGCAGCGATGTGAGTTAGTGTGCATCTCTTAGCTTGCTTATAGAACCTGTTAATAATAAGTCTACTATGATTGAATGGTGGGACTGAGTGGACTGTAGGGAAAAAAGAATGTTCTACAGCTTAAGCGCTGGGATGTTGCCCTGGAGAACTGGTCCTGCTTCTACCACAGATTTTGTTTTTGTATAAACAAGTACTGCAAAATCTGAGTGTTAGTCAGACTTTCCACTCATGAATGATATGCTTGGATTCCTCAGTCTCTGGGTACCCAACTTAGCACTTGGCATTTCTATCTGCAGCTAAAGTCAAAGAGCAATATATGGCTGACTATTCTAAAAAACAGGTGTGAGTCAGATTCAGTTGTTCCAGCTCAGTAGACATATTTGACCTTCACAGCTGGTGTATTTTATTTATTAATCTCTCGGGAATGGGATGCCATAAAAAACAAAAGTTGAATACAAACACTTCTCCAAAAAGATGATCAGTAGGTAGTAGTTATTTCTAAAGAGTGACTTTAAATATTATCCTAGTTAAAGGATATATTTATAAAAATGTTTTGACTAATGCTTAAGCAGTGTGTCTTTGTGAATAGATTAACAAAATTTACCTGTGGGACATTTTTATTTGATTCTGCTTTTGTTTTAATGCAAGTGTATTCTGCTTTTCTCCTGGCAATTCTACATTTTCTCAAGCCAATTCTTAACAGAATTAAATTTTTTGTGGATGTGAAAACCCAGCTAGGTCCAGTGAGAATACTTGAGGGAAAAAAAAAGATAGATTAAGTCTTCTGTGTTTAATGAGCAAAGATTTTTGTGGAAAAGACTGACATACTAGTCAGATATAGCAGGATGGGGGCATGTTTTAGGTAACTCTTTAGAGAGAAAAGAAAACGTAATTTTGCCAAGAAATGCAGTATATCAAGAGAAATAACATTGACAATGAGCTGGATTTGGCTAGAACTTTTCCAGATTCCTCCTTGTCATGTCCATTTTGCCTGCTTTTATATGCTGCTTGTTCTGCATTCAGTAAGCTGAAGAAATTCCTAAAGGTAGAATTTTTATTCTCCTCTGTGAAAATAAGTGAAAGTAAGCAGTTATATTGACTGACAGTCTCAACAGTTGGCCAGATAGCTGGAAATACTGCCCAGAAATAGCTGTTGCATTAAGACAAAAAAGTCATTATATACGCATCTTTCTTTCTAGGAACAAATATAACCACTCAGTGCTACCATGTCAGGCAAAAACTACATGAAATAACTCAAGCATTTCCTTCACTTCAAATAGCTAAGATTCCTGCCTGGGTACTTTACATAGAAGGGATAAAGGATCTGTCATCTGTGTTCGCCTGCCCCCACCACTTCAACCACCCAGCCCAAAAAAAAAAAAAATAAAAAAAATCGGATACTGAAAACCCAGTGCAACTCAGCAGTAGCAAGACAGTGGGCAAACAGCAAATTTGTGGAGTTTGCTTGCATGGGGGAACCTAAATCTACTTAGTTTGCAGAGTTGAACAGTAGATACTCCTCTGATGTCTTCAGTTCATCCTCAAAGTACAAACAAGATTTCAGCCTGTTTGTAAACATGAATGCAGAAGATCCAGCTGTGGGAGGAAATGACTAATAAGGAATGCATGACAACTTAACTTACTGTTGACTTGTTGAGTGACCAGTTCAAATAGCCAGAGGATGTGTTAACTAAACCAACAACCAGATTCCAGTGGGTGGAGGTTATGATAACATTTGTCTTTCCAATCCCATGCCGGTTGACACAGACAACAGGGCAGATTTCTGCAGTTTCTGAAGACTCTGACACATGGAGCAGCCTCGAAGTTTGCATAGCTTGTTTTATCTTTGGATTATAAGAAGATACAGAGTAAAAGCAAGGGAGACAAAGTGACCTAAATAAGTCAATAGCAAATAACTCTAAAACCATGCTGCTTCTACATATTTCATTTTGATTTAGAATAGGTTGTGCATTTTGGCACTTCCCTAACAGGTTAGAAAGACAAGGCTTTATTCATACTGAGTCACTAAGTCAAGATATTCTGGACAACTTGGTGGAAAGTATTAAAAGGACCTTTCCAAAAAGACCAGTTCTTTCTTACTGGAATACTGTAGAGGGACCAAATTTGCAGGCTCAGAGAGGATTCTGGCTCTAGGGACTTGTGCTGTGCTCTAACACAATCATACTTGTTATGGATATTTTTTTATGGCAGAAGCCACAGGAATCACTTTAGACTCCTATTCGTGTCACCTCTCTTTTTTTAGAGGATTAATGAAAAAAAATGGCCTGCCATCATGACATGCCAGCGTGTTATTGATATATATCCATTGTTTCAGCCCCTCGCAAAAAAATGACCTTTGCATCCTTTTACTGTAATGGCAAACAAGGTACATAGCCCTCAGTTTGGTAGTGTCAGAATGTTTCATGTGAATTACTTTTGTCCACAGAAAGCTTCTATGAAATTTGGAGATATTGCTTCATATTTTTTGTGAAAACTGACACAAAGAGTATTGTGAGATAATTGCCTTTGGTTAAGTAGAAAGTCTAAATTAGAAATTGGGTTCAGGTCACCCAAGTGCCAGAATGCAGGGAAATCGTCCTTCTTATTGTGTTATCCTTTGTCAGTTTTGTTATTTGCTGAATGCACAGGTTGTTTGTGATCATGAAATTAAGGGCAAGTGCTTTTAAATTCCTTCTGAAGCAGGTTAATTTCTTTCTGTCTTCAATCACATAACTTTGAAACATAGCCTTTCACTTTTAAAATTATAAGGAAGATGCTTTTGGATGGGACATAGATCTCAATTTTCTTGCTTATTCTGGTTATTGCTTTTCCTTTAAAAAAAGCATTTGGAATACAGAACAGTTATATGGATGCCTGGCATTCTAGCACATCCCTGACTCTGAAGTTTGATTTCAATATGGGACCTTCAGTTGTGTTAGCAAGAGTTTGAGTCACTTCAGAGGAGAAAAAGTATAGCTGCTCTTCTACTTGGATTTCTGTTTCATTACCCCAGATACACGCCAGTTCATACAGCAATCAAACATACAATATTCTTTCAGGCACTCAAAACTCCATAGTTCTGCCTCACTAAAATACATGATTGTTTGAAAATCATAAGATGTAATAAAATGCCTTCTGGGATTTTGTGTCTTCTGCTCCTTGAGTCTTCTGACTTTAAGTTTTTCTGTGAAGGTATAAATGCTGAAATAAACTTGATTCTTAGAAAAAAACCAAGGTTTTCATCTATTCCTTTGACTCTCCTACCTGGCTCCATGCCTGAGGAAGTGGCAACCAATAATGTAAAACTAACAATAAACTTGTGATTTGGACATAATCTGGCAGTTCCCTAGTAGAAGCTTAATTTTTAATACAACTTTGAAGCTATATTTGCATATGTAAATAAAAACTACACAGAACAGGTAGAGATGATCAAATCCTTGTTTGTTCTTTATTCTGTAGTTAATAACATCAACTAAAAAGTGTCAGTGGATTTAATGCTGAGATATTGGTACTTTTAAAAAGGAATATTATCTTAGTGTTTTCCAACACAAATCATCACAGCAGCATTTGCTGGCCTGTTATCCATTGATGAAAGTTACATTTTTTTTCTTTTGGTAGGTTTCGTGTAAGCTTACACATAGCTCATAAAAATTGTGTGTCTTTTTGTTAAAAATTCTTTGTGTATCAGAGCTGCCCCTGTCTGCAAAGTTCATTGTTGTTAGTTGATTGGTGAGCTAACGACAGTCCATGTTTTTTTAGAACTAGAGTCTAGACCATGTACAATTAAGTTTAATCCCTCCCTTTTCAATGCTTTTTCTCTTTAGTGTTGTATCTTGCTTCTGAACTAAAGTAGACAGACAAACCCTGGAAACTTGTTTGACAATTATTTATTTTTTCTACTTCATTGTGTAGTTTAAAATTGTCATTTTTTTAAAGCTTTTAGATATAAGTTTATGTGTGTTTCTCTTAGCTGGCTACATGCCTAGAAGTGAGTACCCAGGATGCAGTGTTTTTAACTGCCTCAGCAAAAAATACCTTTCCGTACAAACTTTAAAATAGTATAATTTCCTTAAAAAAATGTCAAAAATAAACACAGTTATAGTCCATAATCACTTCAGCGATTTTCTGCTATTGTACACCTGATCTGTTCCGGGGCCCTCCAAAAGGAATCAGCTTCCTCTTCCACTGTCCTTATGCACAACCACAGGGAGAAAATGATAAGTAATACTCCAAGGTGACTATTAATTACCTCACTTCCAAAGGGAAAAAAGACAAAGGCTTGGGCCTATCCCATAAATTGTCATTGTCTGTTGCAACTCCTTTCATCTTTTCTTTCTGTTATGTTGGTTTTTCTTAAGTGGATTAATACTGGTTCCTACGTGGGCCTCACAGGAAAACTCCCTTTCAACTTCCAGCTAAGAAAACTATTCATCAATACAGTGAACACAGGAAAGAAGAAATTTAAGCTAGAATCTGACCTACAGAAGTTACATAAGGCATGAATGTCTTAGACAATGTAAGGAGCAGTTTGCAAATAGAGCAAAGCCTCTAACTGTAGGACTCTGCTGTATTTATTAAGAATCCACATAAGTCATGGTGGTTTTATTAATGACTGTAATTGTGCTTAGGAGAATAGAAATTGCTGTAAAGTTCATTGATGGAATATAGCACTGATACAAAACAGGGTGGTTTGAATATAGAGGGCTTTTCACAAGCATAATTTAGAGTAGACTTTGGCCAGTGTAAATCAATGAAATTCTGATTTAAAGATATGCTGATGTATTCTAGTATTGCAGGATCCTCTTGACACAGAACAAGCACTATGTTCACTTGCATTTTACCTTACCTCTTATCAAGTGTATCCACTTCTGTCTGCTGTTTTTCTGGTAAAGGACAAGAGACAGAGAATCTTATGTTTAGAATACTCGAGGGATATATTTAGTGTTAAAAGCACCTGGGATATGATATTGATGAGCAGAGAATGAATACCTAAAATAACAAACAGGCTTGCATGTTTTGAAATCTTTGTATTTTCTGATTTAAGCTAATACCAACTGGAAAAATATTAAAATCAGATGTGCTAATAGATCACAAGGAAAGAAGTTATTTTTGTCTGTCTGTCCAGAATCAAAGACATGAAAAACGTTTGGAGAATGCCTGTATTCATGTGATGTTTAGAAGGAGACCTAAGAAGGAAATGAATTTTAGAAATATACAACAATAAAAAACAGATTATCAGTCCTGTCATCTGAACCTCTTAAGGTTTGAAAAGGTTCGTATTTTAGGTGGCAGTTTGGATTTACTACTGATCTGAGCTGCTATTTCCAGAGGAGTGCATCTCTATGTATATTTTTGTACTTTTTCTGTTTCTGTAATATTTTGCAGAGCTATGCAACAAAAATTGGAAAGGAACCAAGTTTTTTAGATGTGTAAACAGGGCAAACAAATCCCAAGTCTCTCTTTGGTTTTTTGGATGGAACTCCCAAGTCACATATGACCCACAGCAATGAGTTTGTGTTCCTTTTTTTTCTGTTTTATCTCTGCTTTCTATCTTTCATATTTGTTGACTTTTGCTTTAGTTTGCCTTGTGGCCATGAAAACAGTCATTCTGCTGATCTCGTTTTGCAGAAGTATGGTGAAAAGGTGGAGCTTCAAAGGTGGCATTTGACCCTTCTGTACTGCCAAAGTCAGCTGCTGTACATGGCAAGATAATCACATTTCTATTTTTCAGTAGTGGAACTTCCTTTGTTTCATTTACAGTCAGAAAAAAATGTTTTTTAAGGGAAAAAAAGGTATTTTCTTATTATGATGAGTGTACTGATGAGTGCTGTATTTCTTGAATTTGGTATACTGAGTTCTCTCAAATATCTTTTTTCCCGTGACTCGTGAACTTATAGCAAGGATATATTGCAGACTGGCATGACAGCCAAATGTCTGCTGTACCACTTTACGATTGCCAGGTCCCTGTACCTCTCCCCTCTCCTCCACCCCCTGCCATTTAGTTGTCATTTCCAGGCACTGAGACTGTTCCCGACCAGCATGATGTGACCGCTGTCTATACTAGCAAATTGTCTTAACCCTAAAAACAGGGCAGTGACTTGTGAGGTGCCTTTGGGGTGTGGTCTCTGTGCTTCTATAGCTGTCTGATTACACTTATGTGGGCTAGGGTAGTTGATGACCTCCAAAATCCCCAGGATGAAGAATGTAATTATAAGAAATTCCTTTGTGCCATTTCTCTTTCATGCAGTAAATGTGTCTGTAAGATAAAAACTGTGGTGTGATCTAAAAACTCGCTGACTTGGAATTTAAATGTAAGACATCATTCTTCGACCTTGACTTTTCTAGCGCTGATCAAGTTGTATATGCATGTGTAATATAGGATAACACACAAACAATTCAAATGCCAAACAATCCAATGTGTCTACAGCTCAGCTAGGAGAAGACAGGAGAACAGACATGAGACCATCAATCATGTTTCTTAATGCATGGCTAAAAGATGCTCGCATGCAGCAGTGACAAGTTTGAGCAGACCAGCTTCTGGCTTCTACCAGGTGTACCATAGCTTATGTTATTCCTGTTTTCTACTTGTGAGATACGCATTGTAGATTTTCGGCAACTCATTTCTTTAAGACCATGGCACTAAGAGAGATAATCTAAAACTGAGCAATTTACTTTGGGAATTTTGTGTATTATCCTATCATCTGTACTAGCACAAGCAGTCTTGAAGCATAATTTATGATGTATTTTAGAACTTGGTGTAATTCTGCACTGTGACTCTGAAATCACACTTTCCCTTTTTATAAAACTCCAAACAGTGGGAAGCAGGTGGCTCAGACACAGACTTGTACCAGTCTCTGTAGCTTCAGCTTCTTGATCGTATGCCAAAACCAAAAAAAGATTTCCAAATCAAGCTGCAAAGTGACTTCAGTTCTATGGACTCACTGTTCAAATGTATAAAACTCTGGCAAATGAAAGGAAAAGCTACTCTTGTATTGCTTGTACCTTAGAGCATTTGAGATGGTAAGCACCGATAACTTAGGCACTTTAGAAAGTGCATAATAAACTTATTGCTAAATATATGGGAGGGTTTTTTAGCTAAAATAAATATAATCCTGGGCTTGTTCTAAGGTGTGGGGGACATCCCAGGGATAGCAAAAGCAGGCACTTCCTCTAGTTGTTTTTCTTCCACCTGTTTGTTTTTCATTTGAATTTTTTTTTGTTCTTTCTTTGGTCTGTGTCTTTTTATATTTGTTTTCTTGTTCTGCCTATTTTCTGTGAGTCATTTTTAATTCTCTTTTGTAGCAGGATTGTCTCCCTCTCTCATTCTCATAGAAAGAAAACAAACATAATAACCACAATGTTTGAGTGGGCTCACAATTAAATAAAGAGTCTTTCCATCCTTTCACAAAACATGAAGTACCAGGCTCGCTGAACTTGGTTATGCTGTCTGTAACATCCAGACCTGCCAGTGAGTACTGAACACTGCCTGAATGCAGATGCCATAATGATTGCCAACTTAATTTATTTGTGTCTTAACCTTTTCCATTCCCATCCAGGCTCCATTATTTTGGGGTTTAAATCTTGCGCAAGTTGGTTTTCTTCTATTCTTGGTCTGTATTTTTCTCTTTCTACAGTGGGAGGTAGGATATACAGTGATAGAAGTAAGTACTTTGAGATTAAAGCTAATGATGTTTTCAGTGCAAGAAAAAGACTCATGGAAATAACAGGCTTGTCCTTTCATATATTATTTAACCAGTAGTTTTTATTAGATAAAATCTTAGCTAATAAGATGTATTGATTCTTGGGAAACTGAAATAAATTTCTTTCTTTAATGTTAAATTTCTACGCAAGTAGAAGACCCATTAGAGCCAATTCATGATATGTGGCTTTTAATTTAGCGAAGTCTGAGTGATTAAATTATTACATGTGATGTAAGCCCAGCAGTGAGTCATACAGCAATTTAACTTAGGCAAAACACTGCCCGGTCATTCCAAGGCAGTAATATCATCCTTTGCTTCAGTCTCAGGTAGATGTTTTGCAGACCATCTGCTCTGCAGTTTTGGTAGACCTGCATAATACCAGCCTGCAAGGTTTTTCTCCTTGCAAGTTAGTGTATAGTCCTTTTTCTCCCCTCCCCCCCTCCCCTTCTAAATAGTTTTGCAATAAAGGCAATAATTTTTATCAATATGTTTGAGATCTTCTTCACATTGTTTTCAGGGACCTGTACAGAGTGTCTCTGTCATACTGTAGCTGGAAAGTATATGTTTGGCCAACATATTTTACTGTTTAACAATGATACAGGCAGCTGAATTTGCCAAAGCAATTTTAAGAGACAAGGGAAGAGGTGAAGATGGAAATAAATAATAGATTTTAATGTAATGGGTTACACTCCACATGTATATGCCATGCTGTTAAACATGCTTTCACAGTCTTCTGTATTTTAAAAAATAAAAGTTATACTGATTTTATACTTTTATTCAAAATAATATACTTCAGTTTTTAATTATCCTGTATAGAGTACCACAGGAGTATTTTAAAATTCCATAGAACTCCAGGGAAGCTGTGCTAAGAACTGCAGAGGTCAGTATGAAGTGGAATTCTATTTAACATCATTCAGTTGTTCCCGTGTATGGCTGGTTAGCATTAGGTAACGGATCAAAGTATTTCTGCTCACCTGAGCCTGCAGATGATCCGTAAGGAAAGACTGAGTAGTTGTCATTAATTAGACTTACCTAGAAGAGAAGGCAGAAATACATGATTATGTTCTTTAAAAATGTGAAAGGTTATTAAAAGTAAGGAAATAAACTTTTCTTAAGTTGATATGTTTGTGCAACAGTATGGGAAATACAAGGTAAACAGGAAAAAGAAATCCTGCAGTTTCTAAAGACAGATAAATTCTAAAGCAGATTTTTTGGAGATAATTCTGGGATTTCCATTACTGAATGTTTTAAAAATTGGGTCCAAAAGGCATCAATCAGGAATGATAAAGAGAAGACTTGATTCTGATTTAGGCAGGGGCGTACACTAGAAGTCCTCACCAGGCCTTTCAGACTGTACCTTTAGGTTTCTATAACAATGGTGACAATTTTGCCTCGAGGTGTGTATCTTGAATCATAAATACTATATGTAAATATATTTGCATGTACAGATGTAAACACTGTTCATGCCTTTACATTCTCTGAATATTTTTCTATTTGAAGCTGCTCAGTTTCAGGAAATTACTTGGGATGTTCTGCAGTGTATGTAGAAATCTGGCTTCAGGTTACATTGTTGCTTGCTTGAGCAATGTTCACAGAATGATGCCTGCCTTTTATTATTGACCCATTTTTTAGGACAACAGGCAGATTTTGTCATTCTAATAGATCAGAATAAAATGAAAGTATTATAGTGCTTTGTTTAAAACATTTAGCCACAACCAAGAGCTATTACTTCTACAACTAAGAGCCTTTTCTATTCCTATAACTCTTTGTTTATATTTTCAGGCAAGTTAAGTGCAACTTTAAATAATTTCTTTAGAAATTTAATGTTGCACTGCTTGTTTATTGCACAAAAATAAATGATTTTTTCCATTCTTATTGGCCAAATCCCACAGAAGTGGGAATGATCCAACATATGTTGAACTGAGTGGTGCTCTTACTAGTTTTTATGGACTGAGGAACAGCCATAAATATATGGATTCCAATCTTCTTTCATCTATGTCTTTTGTGGGTCAGCTGTCACTTCTACAGGGAGATGATATGAAAACCATATCTAGGTAAGTAGAAGGAAAGAGGAAATTCCATTTTTAAAGCAAAGAATAGCCTGGTTATGTGTTGTGTTTTGGTGCATGCATTTTTTTAGTAATAAACAGTTGCTATGATCTGGCATGGTCTGGATCCACAACAGTTCAGCAATGTTCTTCTCAACTGATAATACTGCAGTTTCACTGGGATGGCTGTGAGGCATTTCTATCTGACAGCATAACTACCGCTTTGCAAGCAACTCCATAAAGTGGAGTGGGTGAAGAAGTAATCAGTCCAAATTGGTTGCAGTAAGGACTAAAAGTAAGATGAAAAGGGAGGAAATTGGGGCCTTTTCATGTAAGTAAAGAAATGCTGAAAAATTAGAATAAGAATTAGATGTAATTAAACAGCCTGAAGTGAAATGGCAGTAGGGAAGAAGTATAAGGACAGAAGTGAGAAATAGATGCAGAGACATTTTATAGGGATTATTACTGACTGGCAATCAGTTCTTCTTGATTTCTAATAGAAAGAGAGCCTTTGAATAGGAATGGCCTAAACAGGTGAAAAAGCTGGAAAAGGTAAGAAAAAAAGAAGAAAAATTTGAGGACAAACAGACAATCAAATTGAATTTTCCATTCTCTAAGTGATGGACAAAATTACATTAAAACATGACAGGAGTATAAAAGAAAATTGCCCAAAAGTTAAAGGTTCTTTTCGATTCAGATCACAAGAGTCCCACGAGCTATGATGAGATCCTAATATATTTGCCCTTCTGTGCTCTCAAACAGTGCTGAAGCTCTAGGCATGGATGGAACAATGCAATCGTTTCAAAGCCTGAGTTATTCCCCACTCAGTAATAAGATATTTGATATCTTTCAGGGAATTATAATGTGGTTGTAAAAATGTTTTCCCAGTCTGACACAGGTATTCAATCCCGCAGCACATTTGTTTTTATGATATTTGAGAAAATTTCTTGGTTCTTTTTCAAATTACAGTAGTGATAATGAAAAAACGCAAATAAAACTAAGAAAAGGAAGTTACTGCTTTCAGATGTTCCTCTACACTTCTCTAACTCAAATATTTCATTGGCTTTTGAAATGTGATTTTGCAAGCCCTCCCAATCCACCTTGTAGTGGTTGTGGATCAGTACTTTTGGCTACTCAGGGAAATAAACATTTTAAAATAACCAAATGCATCATTTTGGAAAAACTACTCCTGCACATGTTTAGCCACAATGCACTCAACCAAAAATGTCAGACAGTTTTAAAACTGGAACATGTGGAAACAGTACTGAGACATATAATAATAAGCCACAACAAGGGTGCGCATTAGCAGATTGCTGGTATACTTCTTGGATGTGATGTGAGGCTAGAGACCAAAGGCTTAGAGACTTCAGTATCTTCAGAAGTGGGTTAATAGCACACTGCTGTACATCTTGACATGATTAATTGGTCTTAATGCAACTTGCTGCTAACATATTTTGTTCAGCTCTTTAGAGTTTCATATACTGTATCTTTTCACTATGAACAATAAAGAAGAATAAGAGGAAAAAATAGCTGTGATTTTCAATATACTTTCTCATTTTTAACAATGTTTCTTCTCAGAATTCTTGGCTTATTCATTTCCTTTTGATGAATTCTTTTTGCCCCATGAAGACAGCCTGTCCTGTCAGTAGTGGTTTAAGATGTTAACGGCTGTTATAAAAAAATATCAACAGACAATTTGGAATATTGAAGAGATCTGCTTCAGCTTTTGCTTGTGTAAATTTAACTGTCTATTAATGCTCGCTTTTATTATGGGTTCACTGTTATATTTCAGTGTAATTTCCACATGATAGGGATTTAAAACTGCCTTACACTTAAGGCTCTCCAAATGCTTCAGGTAGATTTAACTTGCGTAAAATGCACAGTCTGTTCAAATGCTGTGTGCCTCTTCACATGCCGAGAACCCCTCTTGGGACTCTGGTTCTTGAGACTCTATGTAAATCTCAAGTACATACTAGGAACAATATTTTCCTTTTCAAAATAGATGCATGCTTAGAAGTGACTTCCATAGAGGTATCCAAACTGTAGATGTATCAGTATTTTGTAATCTTCCTTACTCATTCTGTTTATGCTCAGTTAAAGAACTGTAAATTTTGGAGAGAAGTTGTGTATATTGTTTCTGCAGAATGCTTCCCACAGAAACTGTATAGTGGTGAAATTATGCGTCACTTGATTTTAATGGTTTCTTTTGTTCATGGCCACAGAAATGGCCTGTGTCCAAAGAATACCTGTTAGTATACCTGAAAGTACACATTTCATTTTGTTGGAAAACTAAGGGTGAGGTTTTTCTCACCTGTTCTCTTAGTCTGAGTGACTCCTTGTTGTGTTTTAACCCCAGCCAGCAACTAGAACCATGCAGTCAGTCTCTTACTCCCCCAGTTTGGAGGAAAGAGAGAATCAGCACAGTGAAAGTGAGAAAAAAACCTCATGGGTTGAGGTAAAGACAGTTTAATAGGTAAAGCAAAAGCCACTCACACCAGCAAAGCAAAACAAGGAATTAATTCACTGCTTCTTGTCAGCAGGCAGGCATTCTGCCATCTCCAGGAAAGCAGGTCTCCATCATGTGTAATGGCTACTTGCAAAGACAAACACCATCACTCCGAATTTCACCCCCTTCCTTCTTCTTCCCCCAGCTTTATATACTTAGCATGACATCATACAGCATGGACTATCCCTTTGGTCATTTGGGGTCAGCTGTCCTGGCTGTATCCTCTCCTAGCTTCTTGTAGCCTCCCAGCCTTGCTCACAGGCGGGGTGGTATGAGGAACAGAAAAGGTCTTGACTGCTTAGCAACAACTAAAAACACCAGTGCACTATCAAAAGTATTTCTCATCCCAAATCCAAAACATAGCACTGTATCAGCTGCTAATAAAAAAACTTAACTCTGTCCCAACTGAAACCATGACCAGTCCCTCTGATGGTCAATGGAAGGAGGTTGTCAACTCTGGACAGTGACTCATAAGTAACTTTGTACACTGAATAAAGAGGGGTCCTAGTTACCATTTAGATGGCTAAAGATAAATCAGGTGAACCTTTATCTATAGATCTATTTATATCATCTGAACCTTCAGGTTTAAAAATGTACTTCAGGAAAGAGTTTCTTATGTGCCATATATTTTATTTAATTAAAATGTGGGAAAAACAAAGATATATCGTCTGTGAGAAGGAAGTGAAAACTGCAAATCTATCAGCTTAATGAGATAGAACCATGTTAAAGGATCAAAGTAAAGTTTAAGTATTTGCATCTTTGCGGCTTGACAGACTGTCCATTGTAATTAATGCAAGAAAACCCCACGGCATTACAGTATCATTCCTACAAAGCAGGATACCATTCTTCCAGATGTCATAAGCAAATGCTAGACTGGCTAATATTAGCTTATACAGTAAGGATCAATATTTGCATCCTGCTTTTCCAGGAGTGTGAAATTGCACTAACTAGTTATATTGCAATTTTTCTTCTAAATGGCTGAATAAAACTATGTATGTGTTCTCAAATTGTAATTCATTTTTAGCAGAGTATAATCAAAATAAAGAATCAAATTTAATGTGCCATAATCTACTAAAGTAATATCTGCAAACAAGGATTCATCTTCTGGGCTGCCAGCCTAACCGCAGAGTCTTTGTAAAATACCTGGCTCAGCATGTAGTATTTACTTTATGAAGGAGGGAATGCCTAGTGGCACTTTTTTTTTTAATATGAAGGAGACTGAGAATGTAAGAAAGTGAGTCCTCCTTGAGCCATTCACTTCTGTGAGTGCAGGTATACACTGGGAGGTTCCTAGCAGGCTGATACAGGGCAGAGTTCCTTTCTTTTCCTCCAACATTTTAGTGCAAGTTTTTCACAAAGAACTTTTCATTACTTTTTCCAGATGAAAAATCTAAATCATTTAAAAGTTGTTTGATTTATGTAACTTTAAATCTGTACTGTCTTAATTTTCTCTGAACTGCATTTTGACCTTTGAAAGCACCTTCTTGTGTGCAAAGACAACAGCCATTTTTCTTTGAGTGAGGCTAGAAGACAAAATATATACCAGTTTCTCACATGGTGATGTCTTTTTTGTTACACTCATTTTGTAGCTTTCATTGTGCAGGAGAGCTCAACACAGATTTAGATTCTGCCTTGGAGTTAACACAGACACACTGAAACAGATCCCAAGCAGGTATAAATTGGCATAGATGTTACTAAAGTGAGTGGAACAGTATCTCATATCTGAGAAGGTTCTGGTCAAAAGTTTCTCTTCTGTTTCTTTTAGAACTGAAACCAAATGTAAATTTACTAAAAAACAGCCAAACACAAAATAAATCCCAACACTTTTTATTCTTCTAGTCAGGATGGATTCATCAGGAGAGGCTAACACAACTGTAGACTCATGAACATGGCGCTGTCTCATACATACTCCACATCTCCAGATGGTGGGAGAAGATGCGCTTCTGAATTGCCAACAGCAATTTTGTGGCTACGTGCAGTCCTCGTAGTAATGAGAAAATTAAAAAGAGAATGGCAAGAATGGCTGTTTTTCTGAAGTTTTTGCAATGAGACAAATGTCAGTATTTTTAAGTCAAGCTGGCAGAACTAAAATGTTGTCAATAAAGTCAAACTATGCGGCTGGTTGGCCTCTTCCTCCATGTGTGACTCACAACTTAGCAGTATCGAGTCTAACAATAACTCAATAGCACACTTCTCCCAGAGTAGCAACAAAAAGCATTGTTTATTAAACACAATGTTTGAGCTGTAATGCTGTCAGTAGCACTCAGTGAAAGTAAAGGCGGTATTTGTTAACATAAATTCATGCTATTGAAAGTACAGCATTATCAAGCTTTGCAGAATCCGTGTAGGATTATTATATTACAGATTTACTTTCCTAATAAAATTCAACTATAAAACTAAGGAAATTGTCAGCCTACAATCTACAAAAAAGGAAGTCAATTCTTCTAGATGATTTTTGTAGGTAGCAAACATTTTTAATAAATGAGAATAAGGTATTATACAGCTATCCCTTTTTATCATTTTCACTTTCAGTTGAAAATTTCTGACCAAATGTTTTCCAGAATTTGCTTTAGTACCTCCAGGGACCTTTGAATCAGACCCTGAACTAGTCTTTTTCAGACAGTGGGGGAGTACACTGTACACTGACATGTTACAGTGTAGGTAGTAGTAACAATTTTTAGAAGGTGTTTACTTTCCCAAATATTTTTCCTTATGTTGATATATAAAATCATTGTTGCACAAGCTACTAAAGCAGCAGATTACTGTCAGCTGGTAAGTTTTTGCTCTCATTGCATTTAGTTAGTGATATGACTATGCTAAGCTAGTTTCATTTCTTGTTAGAACATTTTATCAGGATGTGAAATAAATGGGATATAGTTTCTGCATACAAGTTTGGTCAATATTAACTAGATGGGGATAAATCATTGGAATCTGAGTGGATCGTTAAGTAGAAAATAGGAAGGTTTGACCGTCAGATCATTTGTTCATTTCTTTTTCTGAAGAACTTTCAGCCCACTGTTTCCAGCAGTTTCATGTTAGGATGTAGTATTAATGGTCCACAAACTTAAAAGTCCTACTGTTGGTTCCTCTGTACTCTGCCTTTTGTTTTATAGGGTTCTTTACATCACTGATCCTATTTCCACATCTAGGTATTGTGCAATGGAACAGAAAATCCTCTGCCTTTGGTGTTATTTGAAATTTACAGACTCAGAGCCAACACAGTAAAAAAAAAATTTGAATTAGATCTGTCTGGAGTTATTTCTCAGATGTCTCAAATGAAACCCCTTTCAATACAATTATAAATTGCTAATAATTTAAAAGTAAACAAAGAATACAAACAAGACAGAATAATTGTATTACCAAAATTAGAATACTGAAATTGTATTCTAAGCTGCAAAGCCAGTACATCTGAAAAGTGGTTCCTAAAAGTACCTACAGTAAATAAATGCTTTGTGCCTTTGTATTCTTTGTAATATGTTGTAAGAAACCAGGGGTACCATAATTAAGTGCCACTTGCCAATATTTTCCAGCACTGTGTAAAGTTAACTGCATATATAAAACATATTGTCTCCTGCTGCTGATTTTTTATTGTCCTGTGTCTGTATTAAATGTTGGACTGGTATGCTTAAGGATATAATTTTATGCAGGAAACCACAATAAGGTCTGGGAATAATTGCAACATATGATCAAGATTAAAAGATAGAACTTTGCAAAAATCATTTCACATTTTTATCAAAAGCGTTTCTCTAAATACGGTAATTCTAATGGTTAGTGTGCGTAGAAAGATAAATGTTAGTAAGAGTAGCTGACATTTAATGTTGCCAGACACCAAACAGTTACATAAGGCTTGATCAAGCCATGACATTATCTTGTTGTCTGGTTCAACACTCAGCTTGAAAACCATTTTGTTACAACATTTTACGGTCCTTCTTGCCACAAACAGTTTGGTGCTAAAGAGTATGTGTTAGATAGGGAGTTTGGCTCAGTATTCCACTGATGCTAGTAAAGCTCTTCTTGAGGACAATTGCCAGCCCTGGAGATCTATACAAGACATGGTTGACATAGCCTGCCTTCCATTACAGTTTGTTCCAATGGAGATTTTCTTTCTGATGTATGAGGTCAGGAGACAAAATTGCTTTATTCAGACGGCTTCCTCTTCTTTATTTTATTCAGAAGGCCTCCTCTTCATCATATAAAGTGGAAGGTGACCCTAGCCTCCCTGACCCTTGCCATTTTGCACAAAATTCCCTTTGAAATATTTTTTCTTTTTTTTTTTTTTTTCAAGGGAGAAGAATTGATTTATGGTTCCAATGTTTCACAGACAATTCAAACCAAGTCCACAGCTACAGAACAAGCAACACTGTAATCCATACAGCATGTGCCATCTGTAGAGGATGTAATTGCAACAGTGTTATAACCTCTTCTCTGTGGGCCAAACATGTGGAACATTCTCTAGATGTTATGTTCGGTTGAAAATGTTTAATGTCGTGGTGTTTTGAATTGGGACGAACATTCAGTAACAGTGTACTGTTCCTAAGCATTGAACAACTGTGTCAAACAGGGCATTTGAAGAAGGGCTTGTAAAACATCGGAGCTTATAAACCCCATACAGACCTCCTTGGGGTCAGAATGGAGAAACTGCACTTTAGAACTTTGCTATGCGATTCATGAATTATACTTAACTGTGTTTAGTTAAACTAATTCATCTTGATCTGAGGACTCAATTCATACCAGTGCATCCAGTTGGACTAAAGAAATAAAAAATGAGCAGCTACTTTCTTTCTGTAGTGGGCAAAGAGTAGAAAATATCCATTAGTGCCTTTTGCTATTAAAATACATTTCTTAAAATAATGAACTTAGAGAAGTCATAATTTTTAATAACAACACCTTAATTGCCAGTTGTTGCTGCAGAAACTCCTATCAAGATTATGGACGTTTTGTAGAAGGAAGTGGCACATGATAAAGACAGTTATTTTCCTGAAGAGATTAAAGTCTTGAGATGGTCCAGTCTGCCTTTAGTCTGATGAAAGTTAGTATCTAGTCCAAGCTGGATACCTGGGCTTTTTTTGTAGCTAATGGGGAGACAGTTGAATCCTCAGGACACGCATTTCAGGCTGAGAGAATTTGCTGTAGAGCTTGTGTTAACCTGTATAGAGGTAACCTCCTGGGATTTTATTCTTGGGAGCCCTGAAAACATCCCTGCCACACATGTTTCTGTCTGTTGCAGGAGGAAAAGGCTGCAATATGGGAAGAACAAGTTAATAGGAAAGACTTCTTGGACAGAACTGTGCCCAAGTTTGCAGTTTTAAGACAAATATTCACAATTCAGCATTTGATTCCACAAGAAATGTCAAATTTTTTGATGTGCAGGACAATAAAACACAATAGACTTGAACATGGATTTTCTACTTCCTTGGCAGATCATCTAACCTGTCGTTTAGTTGAAGCAGTAAGTTAATCACCAAATGGGCCATAAGTGGGTCAAGGGCATTGTAGAGTTTTTATACTAGCCAGGGGCAGCTAACTACTCTGAGCTAACAGAAGCAAAAATTTACCACCAGTGGTCTCTCTTTTAATTTAACCAGTTAAATTAAAAGTATTTAGTTGTTTCCTTAGTAATTGCAACAGTGATGTGATGGACAGAGGAAGGGGTTGTCCCACAAGGGTGGATGAATCCCTGGAAAAGTCATACTTACCAAAGTTCTGAGAACATTGTTGTGAGGGATAGATAAGGAAAACAACTCTGCCAGTCACTGTGTTGTGGAAGACAACAGCCATATTTTTTTGTTGATTTGGTTTTGCTGATGTAAGATCAAGTGCCCGAATCCTCAGCTCCCATGAGTACCTCACACAGAAGAAAAACATGCTTAAGAGGGAGCTTGAAACTGGATCACAATTAAGAGACACAATACTGTAGGAATCTTGACCAAAAAGAGAAAAGTGCTATGGAATTTAAGCAGCGACAAAATGAAAGTTGTCAGACTACAAATTTTGATGCACGCACCTATCATTTGCCACAGATTTATTTTTAAATCTTTATTTTAGACATTTTTATTTATATCTGGCTCTGCATGGCTTGCCAAGGTCATACATAGCCACCCTGGCAGCTGAGATTTGAAGTGAGAATTCCAGTCCAGTGCCTTATCCACAAGATTATCTTTATGCTTAGACACTAGAGACATCTTTTGAAAAGTTTGGTCTGTGGTTAAGATTGCAAACAGATTTCCTGTCTTCTACAGTAAACATTTCAAAGAGAGATAGCTTTTGGTTTGAGGTGACATGAGGATCTAGCACTCAACAGTTGCCCTTCAGAAGTGGAGCATAAGGCTGTAATAATATATTTAATATGGGTTTTCTCCTGTTCTCCCAAGCTTAAGCTGGAAAGAGAATTTCATTCTGTCAAAGCCAAATAAAAAAGAAGTTTCATATTATTTAACCTGCTTTCCTCATCTGAGGTTCCTTAACACTTCAGTGCTCATATGACTCTAAGAGCACAATGAAAACCAGTTGAAAAACATACTTGTTTGAGGCCCTCAGTGCAGCATTAAATAATTGCAAAACTAACTAGTCATTCTGTAATTAAAGACACACGTTTAAATCACATCAGGGCACCAGCCTCAGCATCTTAGTTTCAACATCAAGCACGTTTCCAGTAAGGCGCCGTTTATATTCAGCAACCTGCTCTTAGCATGTACCATAAGATCAGAACTTCTGTAGATTGCTAGTCTCCAATATAAGCTAATCTTCATAGTGCTTTTTTATCACCCAAATGCAATCCAATATGTTTTAAAGATCTGTCTCACTTCCAATCCCTCCTGACCCCTTGTATCATGAGTATCTTAACCTTTTGTTTTCCTGTAACAGTGGCATAGAAAACAACCCAAACAGTATGTAGTGGAAATTTTAGCCGATATATTTACAATGTTTTCTAAAACATGACTTGCAAAATTGGAGGCTGCTTTCTTTTTATCTATAAATTTTAGAAAAAGTTACAGAGCTTGCAGGTGATCACTTGCTGCTTTTATTCAATGGATTAACTGACTCTCCTAAGTATGTTTTTAGAGTGAAAAAGAATAGTCCATCAATAAACAACAGAAAATTAATTTATTTATTTTTTGGTCAGAAATAGTATTTTTTTGTTGTTGTTTTTGTGGATAATGTGAACAGATATTGATGCTCTGCTCTGTGTATGGGGGATTGAAACTGCAGAGTCCAGGTGTAGAAGTGTATGAGATCTGAGCTTAAAGAAAGGAAAGCTGAGTAATACATTACTTATAAAACTTAGCTGAGGCTGGTGCCCTGATGTGATTTAAACGTGTGTCTTTAATTACAGAATGACTAGTTAGTTTTGCAATTATTTAATGCTGCACTGAGGGCCTCAAACAACATAGTGACCAGTTCTGGAGAATGGGTAAACGAGACAGTTTCTTGGTAGCTGACCTTGCAAGTAGAATTCAAAACGTGAATGAAGGATATGAGTTTCCTAAAAGTTAAGGTGAAGAGTTCGGAATGCACTGGGATTCTTGATGGCCTGCACATCAGTGTGGTGGAGCCCAAGCTGACTCAAGGAAGATGTGTCTCAGATCTCATTGGTCTCCTGACCGTACATATATCTCCTCTGCTTTCAATATGTGCGTGAGAGTAGGGTTCACAGTGCAGAGCCAGTCCCTTGTAGGTAGAGTAAGAGTTTGGCTAAAGGCTTTATACCTCAAATGTGTCTACTTTTTCTTTTAAAACACAGCTGGGGAAGAAAATAGACCCACCAAGTCACCTTTCATATAATAATCTGGAGGCCCTTACCACTCTATGGCTCCCAATAAAGTGATGTAACCATCAGTATAGAGGGTGACCGTTGTCCCGCCTCTCACCATGGCGATTGCCATGGTAGAGCCAATGGACCAAACTAGTGTGGCTAGAGAGGAAGGAAGCAAGGACAAACTTGTATCCATTTCAAGGATGAAGATGTGTTCAGGGACAGAAAGAGTCCTAGATTCTGCTCCTTGGTTCCGGGACGTTCTTTACATTAAAAAGCAGCTTGATGTAGGCACAACAGTCACTATAAATTGGCTAAAGTTGGACATATCATTACAGGAAGAATCACAGAATGAAATTCAAACCTCTTACTAGCCTTCAAATCCCTTCTTCAAGGCATAGCAGTGCTGGAGTTGCTCAGAATAAGCTTCTGTACTGTCGTTTAAAGGCAGCATGATTTCAATGAGGAATGCTGTTTGAACAATGTTCTTTTTCACTTCTGACATTTGGCTTCTTGTTTACTAAGTTTAATAAAAGATAATTTGCATTTTGATAACAAAAATTAGCAGAAAAAGATGTTCTCAAACAAAACTTTTGGGTGGCATGCAATGATGAAAACTCTTTGCATTTGTCTCCTCTGTTGAGTTCAAGATAAGCATCCTGAAATGTGACACTAATTTTCTATAAAAAGCTTCCAGAATCATAGAATCTTTAGGTTGGAAAAGACCGTTAAAATCATTGAGTCCAACCATAAACTTAACATTGCGAAGTCCAGCACTAAACCATATCCCTAAGCACGTCTACACATCTTTTAAATACCTCCAGGTATGGTGACTCCACTACTTACCTGGGCAGCCTGTTCCAATGAAGGCGAAGAAATATTTCCCAATACCCAATCTAAACCTCCCCTTGCACAACTTGAGGCCATTTCCTCTCATCCTGTCACTTGTTACTTAGGAGAAGAGACTGACCCCCACCTTGCTACAACCTCCTTTCAGGTAGTTGTAGAGATCAGTAAGGTGTTCCCTCAGCCTCCTTTTCTCCAGGCTAAACGACCCCACTTCCCTCAGCCACTCCTCATAAGACTTGTCCTCTAGACCCCTCACCAGCTTCGTTGCTCTTCTTTGGACACACTCCAGCACCTCAGTGTCTTTCTTGTGGTGAGGGGCCCAAAACTGAACACGGCATTAAAGGTAGGACCTCACCAGTGCTGAGTACAGGGGGATGATCACTTCCTTAATCCTGCTGGCCACACTATTTCTGATACAAAGCAGGATGCTATTGGCCTTCTTGACCACCCGGGCACACTGCTGGCTCATCTTCAGCCAGCTGTCAACCAACACCCTCAGGTCCTTTTCCACCAGGCAGCTTTCCAGCCACTCTTCCCCAATCCTGTAGTGCTGCATGGGGTTGTTGCAGGACACAGCACTTGGTCTTGTGGAACCTCATACAATTGGCCTCAGCTCATCAATCCAGCCTGTCCAGATCCCTCTGTAGAGCCTTTCTACCCTCAAGCAGATCAACACTCCCACTAAACTTGGTTTTGTCTGCAAACATACTGAGGGTGCACTTGATCCCCTTGTCCGGATCGTTGACAAAGATGTTAAACAGAGCTGGCCCCAACACTAAGTCCTGGTGAACGTCACTTGTGACTGGCTGCAAACAGAATTTAACTCCATTCACCACAACTCTTTGGGCCTGGCCTTCCAGCCAGTTTTTCACCCAGAAAGTGTATGCCTGTCCAAGTCATGAGCAGCTAGTTTCTCCGGGAGAATG
The DNA here is from genome assembly GCA_008921705.1 of Burhinus oedicnemus. NCBI lineage: Eukaryota > Metazoa > Chordata > Aves > Charadriiformes > Burhinidae > Burhinus > Burhinus oedicnemus. The sequence goes on from VFFE01007022.1 coordinate 762,898, forward strand.
CTGTGCGAAACAGTGTCAAAGATTTTATTGAAGTCCAGGTAGACAACATCCACAGCCTGTCCCTCATCCACTAAGTGGGTCATCTTGTCACAGAAGGAGATGAGATTAGTCAAGCAGGACCTGCCTTTCATAAACCCATGCTGTCTGTGCCTGATCACCTGGTTGTCCTGTACATGATGTGTGAAAAAAGAACCATGCAAGGCAAATTGATATGATACTGGCAAGTAGGACTAGTAGATATAAAGAAAATACAGTAAGAGTGAAGGAGAACAACATGGATACTGTAGAGGGAAAGTTGTGCCTTTATGAAAAAATTATGAATAATGTGATTTTAATTGATGTGCAGTACCTGTGTGCTATGGTGCACCAGTGTTTCCAAAACGAAAGACTTTTTTAGTCTGACCATGTACAGCTATTTCTTTGCTCTTGTGTTATTTTATTTCTTCTTGAATTTTCTGTTTCTTTCATGAGATCAAGATGGAATTATTGCTGGATTTTGAGTCTTATGTTCTTCTGTTTACTCCTGTCCTAAGGCAGAGAAGCATTTAAAGACCTAAAAGGCTCTCTAGTATTGACTTCAGTTAACTAGCTGCTCATAACCGTGGCAGATGTTCCTGTTTTTTCTGTATGATATAACATTGGGGGTAACGTTGAGAAAATGGTCTGTTACAACAGACAGGCTAACTGGTTATTTCCAGATACTTGAAACATGATACCTGGGATGTCTGGGATTCCTTTAGGTTTTTATAGATGCAGTTACCGGTCTGTTAGACACTTAGGCTTGGCAAGTGTTAAAGAAAATAAACGTTGCACGTGTTACACGTTAGAGCAAACTAACTAAAGTAAACACTTACCTATATGAGGTTTATATGAAAAGCCAGCCAATATAGCTTGACTCTTACTTTCTGGATCTCAAGAATCAAACCTGTTAACCAAATTTTTAGAGCAGAACTATGTGAGAGGTGGATAGGAGTCTGTAGGGAGTAAGGTTGGCAGGCAGAGAGAGGGAATCTTAGTTTACAGGAATTTTGACTCTGCATGGGAATTATCAGGGTCAGGGTTAATATTTATCTGCACTGATTGGATGCTTTCCATGCAGTCCCCTGTTCCATGATCAAGCGAGCTAGGGACATATGGTCTCAGTGAAACTAATACAAAGTGAGGTCACAGATGATCGAAAACCATCTTACCTATTGTTCACTGACTGAAAGAATGCATATAGGAAATGGGCAAGGACTGGCTTGGCAAACACAGGAAACAAGTTGAGGACACAGATGCAAGTGAATGTTTATTTATAAAAGAGGCAAATGTCATTCCAGAAAGTTATTAAAAGCATGTCACTTGTTAGATTTAAGATGTGTTTATTTCATGCTACCTGGTATAGGTAAGCACTTCTGGAGGAGGGGTACTTTTTCTGAAAGACACAGAAATTGCAGATAACTTATAAATAATATGGATGATAAGTAGTTTAGAAAACATGACCACCAAGCAAGTACAAAAGAATTTAATTTGTTTAGTCTGGAAAAGAGAAGAATAAAGAAGTCGTATGATAACAGCCTTCAAATGCATAAAAGGTTATTGCAAAGAACATGGTGATCAAGTGTTTTCATCCTTGCAAAAGACGAAACATGAATTAGCTAAATTAATTTGTAGCAAGGACCGTTTATATTAGATACTAAGAAAAACTTTCACATCAAAAGGCTGGTTCAACACCTAAGCAGGCTACTTGAAGAAGGAGCAGAGTATCCATAAATAGATATGTTGAAACTGTTGGATGAACTTCTGCCAGAGATGGTCTAGGTAATGGATTATACCTTAGACAAAAGGTCTGGAATAGAAAATGATCAGTTTTATATCTCCAGCTCACTGATAAAAGTAACAAGTACTAGGCAAATAGAAAATTAACTGTAAATTTTCAGAGAGATTCAGTAATTCATTGCTTGGTTGTTTTACTGAATAAGGTGCCAAATTTCATATGTGACTTATTATTGATGATTCATAAGCAACAAAACCAGCATGGATTTTCTTGTTTGTTATGTTCCTACAGCAAGCCATTGTCTTAATGACTACATAAATAATTTTCAGCCCATTTGCAGATTCAACGAAAATGGAGATGTGAACCTATGTTCAGCAAATTAGGTACATAGATGATAGTTTTGTTTTTCTGAATCTTTTGGATTCTTTGTGAACTATCTATACAGAGTACATTCAAAATTATTGAATTAAATCAGATTCCTTATATGTAGCATACAAAATTGTAATTATCATCAGAAAGGCATGTGTGATAACTCGGTGGTATATAAGCCAGCATTGTATAATTCCTGCTACAGGATTTGTGAACCAAAGAATAAAAGCATAGTAATAGCTAATACCCTCAAAGGAAATTTATACCTTATGGAGTAAATTAGATTTTCTTTAATAAGATAACATGTTTGATAGTTGAAAGTAACTGTGTAGAGATACTACATTTTATAAACTTTCCATTTAGTATCATATCATATTGCAGTTACAAAAAACAGCATTATGAAATAGCAGTAAAACACATGTTAAATGATATACCAATTGGCAAAAAGTAGCAATCAGAGAAAAACAACTGAGTAGAGGGTTTAGACAGGAGTTCCAGAAGTGAGCCTATTAGGCCTCATGCTATTCTGGATTTTAATCAATGACCTGGACATAAACATTAACTTCTTACATATCTGTACAAACTAAGTTCATAAAGAAGCATTCTGTGGCAAAAGGTGAACTAGATTCATCCTCAGACTTACAAGTGGGGGTGATAAAACTAGGAAGTTTTGCTTCTGCATGGTAGGATACTGTAGAAACTAAAGACGTTGCCATACAAAAAAGACTCTTAAACGTTATCAGAGGAGGAGTGATGTGCCTTATGCTGAGCAACTGAAAGAATTCTGTCTATTCAGAAACGTTGAGAGTGGCTTGATTCTGGTCCTTCACAGAGCATAAAACACTGACTGTCACTGTCTTTTACCTCCAGTGGAAAAAGGTAGAATTGAAATTTTGATTCACATTAAAGCCAGACAAACACAAATTTTAAATAAAGTATGTAACTGGGACAAAATTGGACTCACTCTGTCTTCAGCTGGTCCTGTCAAGATAAGATCATTTTCAAGAGGATACACTTTAGTCAAATACAAATTAGGCTATAGTCAGTTACAAACTAATTGAGCTAAATATAGCTACGATAGAAAAATTTATAAAGATGAAGTGATATTCCCTTCTAGTTTCATGCTGTTTGGGTACATGAGAGAAAGATGAACAAGATAATTGTCTTATATGCAAGAGCAATTACTGAAAAATTACTGAAAAATCTGAATATGAGTATAAAACTATTAGTGAAATAGTTACTCATGGTTGAAAGCACAACAGTCGTAGGAGTGTGAAAGCAGTGGTTCATTAAGCAGTGTCAAGTGTTTGCAGTGAATGATAAGGTGTTTTCTTGTACTTACTGAGTTCTCTTGGTCACTGCAGACAGTATCATAGAGTCATAGAACAGTTTGGATTGTAAGGCAAGTACTCTCGTCCAACCCCCCCTACAATGACCAGTGACATCTTCAACTAGATCTGGTTGCTCAGGGCCCCGTCCAACCTGACCTTGGATGTTTCCAGGGATGGGGCATCTACCGCATCTCTGTGTAAACTGTTTTACCACCTCATTGTAAAAAATGTCTTCCTTATACCTAGTCTAAATCTTCCTTCTTTTAATTTAAAACCATTACCCCTTGTCCTATCGCAACAGCCCCTGTTAAAGAGTTTGTCCCCATCTTTCTTATAAGACCCCTTTAAGCACTGAAAGGTGTCCCCAGAGCATTCTCTTCTCCAGGCTAAACAACCCTAACTCTCTCAGCCTGTCTTCATAGGAGAGGTGTTCCAGCCCTCTGATCATTTTTGTGGACCTCCTCTGGACCTGCTCCAACAGGTCCATGTCTTTCGTGCACTGAAGACTCTGGAGCTGGAGGTAGTACTTCAAGTGGGGTCTCACCAGAGCAGAGTAGAGGGGGTGAATTGCCTCCCACAACCTGCTGGCCATGCTTGTTTTGATGCAGCCCAGGATGTGGTTGGCCTTCTGTGCTGCGAGTGCACATTGCCAGCTCATGTCCAACTTTTCATCCATCAGTCCTTCTCAGCCGGACTGCTCTCAATCCTTTCATCCCCCGTCCTGTGTTGATACTAGGATTGCCCCGACCCAGGTTCAGAACCCTGGACTTGGCTTTGTTGAACCTCATGAGGTTCACATGGGCCCACTTCTTGAGCTTGTCCAGGTCCCTCTGGATGGCATCCCATCCCTCAGGCGTGTCAACTGCACCCCTCAGTTTGGTGTCATCTGCAAACTTGCTGAAAATGTACTTGAGCCCACTGTCTATGTCACTAATGAAGATATTAAATGGTACTGGTCCCAATACAGACCCCTGAGGGCACCACTCATCACCGATCTCCATCTAGACATTGAGCCATTGACCATTACCCTCTGGATGTGACCATTCAGTGAATTCCTTATTCACTGAATAGTCCATCCATCAAATCTCTATCTCACCAATTTAGAGAGAAGGATGTTGTTGGGGACCATGTCAAAGGCCTTACAGAAGTCCAGATAGATGGCATCTGTAGCTCTTTCCTTGTCCATTGGTGTAGTCACTCCAGCATATAAGGCTGTTAGGTTGGTCAGGCAGGACTTGTCCTTGGTGAAGCTGTGGTGGCTGTCTCGAATCCCCTCCCTGTCTTCCACGTGCCTTAGCATAGCTTAGAAGATGTGTTCCATGATCTTCCCAGGCACAGAGGTGAGGCTGACAGGTCGGTAGTTGCCAGGGTCCTCCTTTCTACCCTTTTCAAAAATGGGTGCGATGCTTCCCTTTTTCAAGTCCCTGGGTACTTCACCTGATTGCCATGACTTTTCAAATCTCATGGAGAGTGGCTTGGCAACTACATCAACCAATTCCCTCAGGACTCTGGGATGTATCTTGTCAGGTCCCATAGACTTCCCTATGTTCAGGTTCCTCAGGTGGTCATGAACCTGATCTTCTCTTACCTGATCTTCTCTTCTGGGAATTGCTCCCCCTGTCCCTGTCTTGCGGTCCATCCACTCGAGAGGAGTGGGGAGAAAGGTTGCCAGTGAAGTCTGAGGCAAAAAAATTGAGTACCTCAGCCTTCTCCTCATCCACTGTTATGTTTGTGAATCTTGCTCATCAGGGGCCATATGCTTTCTTTGACCTTCCTTTTCTGGCTGACACACCTGTAGAAGCTCTTCTTATTCTTTGTGTCCCTTGCCAAGTTCAGCTCCAGCTGCACCTTGGCCTTCCTGTCCACATCCCTATACAACTGGGCAGCATCCCTATGCTCTTCCCAGGATACCTGTCCCTGCTTCTACTGCCTGTGCATTTTCTTCTTGCCCATTAGTTTGACCAGCAGGTCTCAACTCAGCCATGTAAGTCTCCTGTCTTCCTTTCCTCATTTCTTACATCTGGGGATGGAGAGCTCTTGCGCTCTGTGGAAAGTGTGCTTAAAGATCTGCCAGCTCTGTTCTGCTCCCTTGTCCCTGAGGACAGTTTCCCAGGGGATGCTATTGACTAACTCCTTGAAGAGCTAGAATTTTGCTTTCCTAAAATTCAGGGTTCTGACTTTACTCTTTGCCTGGCCCATATCCCTCAGAACTGTGAATTCCACCAGTGCATGATCACTGCAGCCCAGGCTGCCTCCAATCTTGACATCACTGATGAGCTCACTTGCATTGGTGACCATCAGGTCCAGTATTGCATCCCCTCTGAAAATGCTTCCTGTATTTTCTACTTCAGCCTTTTTCGTCTTGTGTCTTGACTTCATTAATTTTTTCTGATCTTTTCTCTCCTCTTGCTTATATTGGTCTTCATAGGAAGCATTACTTAGAGCAGAGGAGAGTCCTTACCTGAACATGTCATATAAAACACTGACTACATCAACTCTATTTGCCCTATTTGCACTGTGTAAACTACTTCCATTCTTGCTTTATGCTGCCATTCTTCCAAAGATTAGTCTGATGTTGTGTGGCAACTGAGAACAGCTGCCAAAGTGAAGAACTTCTTCCCTAATGGATTTTCTAAAGCCTGTTCAATGATAGAGATCTGGTTTACCATGCGTGCTAAACTATCCCATTGTCCCCTATAGAAGCTCCTGGGTTGACAAGGGCTCCATATCATGTGCCTGCGTAAACACAGACTACTGCGTAGTCCGCCAGTCAATGCTGCGGCTCCGTACAGTACTGGTGATATGCATTTGCAGGGAAGAGTAAGAGTGAGATCGTGTCTTGTTCAGATCTACCTAGGTGGCAAGAAATCTGTTGTGGATTTCATGCTCAATAAAAAAAGACGGGAAACAGCACAAGATTTCTACGTCCTCTGTTTAATTAAGGCCGTCTTTGTTACATGGTGGTTGTTTTAAATGTGATCTGGCTCAAGTTAAGAAAATTCTCCATATTTACATTAAACACAATAACGTTACCAGTAAAATGTTTACAACATGGACAATCTGGGAGGGACCGAGACAAACAAAAATCACAGTTAATTTAATAATTAGAACCAAATATCAACTTGCTTCTAGGACTGGATTTGAAGAAAATTTGAACTTCTCCCTCAGGATCAGGCACTGCCCAAAACTTAAATTGAACGTTTTCTGTGAAGTTCTGCAAAGTTAATTTAACTGTTCTTCCCAATATTGCTTATTTACACTGCTGTGTTTCCTGGTACAGCCACACTTAAATTCTTCCATTGCTTTTGTGATATGACATCTGTCCTTGCCCACCAGTTTCTTGCAGTGGTCCCCTATGCATAAAACTCCTTATATCACCTTGCTGCATTTAGGACATACCTTCTAAATAAAGATTAAGGCTCTAATTTTGCTCTAAAATGCTGATATCATCCCTTTTATTCTCAGGTAATATAGCTGATATGATCAGTTTTATTTTCAGGTAATATAGCTCTCAGCTAACTGTTTAAAGAAGAAGTAACCAGAGGTAAAACATTTTCAATAAAAGTTTTGTCTGTGGGTCTACATCTACCCCCTCTCCTCCTCTTGCAGCTCTTGGGTGACACAGTTGATCATGCCACTTCTGAACAACACTGAGCATTTACGTTGGTCATTACAGTGCATTGGCAAAGTTCACCTTATGCTCCTCTGAAACACATGTAGCAACAGCAGGGAATAACATTGGTGCTTCTATGGGTGAAAAAAATGAAAACAACACAATGAGTTTGGCAGGAAACTGTCAGTGGTATAAGTCTGTGTGCATGTGTGTGGTATTTATGACTACTGGGTATAAATATTGTTACATGTCATATACATTAACATAGAATTAACTGAAGAAAATGGAGTTTAGGATGTTTAGCATACTATATGTTTTATATATATCCATATCTTGTTCGTGCTACAATTAACTGGAAGAATAATTTTACCGTCTTCCCCTGTATTTTAGTTATGCTGAATCCTTGCCATTCTTGCAAAGTCTAAGGAGTAACAGAACAGTCATGAACATTGTGTATTTACCCTCTTCCCTAAAATGGCCCTTCTTTTCAGGGCTTGTATAAAGTGATGATATAGAGTGTGCGATGAAGAAACTGTGAGTAGCTGAGCTGTCCCCATTATAAATAGAGGGCTCTATGTAATGCAGGGTCAGGATCAACTACCACCCTTCAAAAATGAACAAAAGAAAATAAACATAAAATGAGCACTACATATTATTAAGCTGCCATCAGGTCAAAAACTTGCATTAAATAGAACAAATTGATTTTCTGGTTAGTTTATAGTGCTGTTAAGCGATAGCTGAAATAAGTAAAGGTTCTTGGACAGTACCCATAAGTCAACCAATGCTAGGACATAGCACGTTTTAAGGAGGAGCGGGTTAATGGAGAGGTTTATTCACTGTGACATTATTCTTGCAAGGACCACTGAAAAATATAGCAATTATCTATGAAAATTATCTGTTGATTTTTGTGCAAGTTACTAAATGTCAAAAGGAGGTGGATATTGACCTTTGCATATTGTAACTGCCCAGGTCAGTCTCATTTCCTGCAATCAGTCTGCAATGGAAGTTTGAGTCAGACCCAGATTGCTTCTTTCTGTAACGGTTAGTAAAAATGTACCAAATACCATCTTGCTGACGTTTCCTGGAAGAGTTTGTGCTTGCTGAAAAAAATTACACTTGGGCTGCTCTTAGTCACTCTGATTTCTTTTAGTTGGAAAGATTTTAGCTACTTACATTTCTTTCTTGTTCAACACTGTGACACACTTGTGTAAAGTAATTGGGCCAGGGTGGTAGGGGGTGAACTGGATGGCTCTGGGTATATTTATAGGATCTCTACATGTTACCGGCTTGAGTTTCAGCCTGTTGAAAATAATTGAAAGTTATGACTGAAGTTGACTGCCTAGTGTTTTATATAGATTCAGTTGACGGTTCATAGAATCGTAGAAAATATTGTTATAAGGCACCTTGGAAGAGCTAGTCCATCCTCTTGTCAGTGGCAGAATCAACAAAGTAAACCATTCCTGATAGCTCTTACATGCTTAAAACTCAGAAAGTTGTACAATTATCCTAATCAATTTACTTCAGAGCCCTTAGGGTTAAGGTTTTCCCAAATATTTAAACTTAAATTTCCCTTACTTCAGTTTGATAATTTTGTTATTAAACTATCTCTGGTGAAAATAGGGATATTTTATTTATTGACATAACAGAATAGCCCAATTGGACATGTATTAAAAAATCAACACAACCAGTTTTGACTGGTCTCAATATATTTTAAGAATTTATCTAATCTAATGGTTCTAGTAATAGAACAGCTTCCCCAGTAGTAGCAGTTCTACCTCGAAGTCAAATGAGGCTAAATGTACAGGGTGATATGGAAATGCTATCCTATGATGGTCACAAGTACTACGGCTTTTGGGAAGAGCTCAGCCTCTAGCATTATCAATCCAGGATTATTTTGCAGAATTTGTTACTGAATACATCTTTCATTGCAGTTTGATTTAGTCATCTAATATAAACATTTTGGGCAGAAATGATTAAGTATTTCTTACATAGTGCCATAGTATCTTGATTTTCTTGCACACAGATATTACATGTATAGTAGAAGCTGAGGGTCTTGCTTTCTCATATATGTTGTATGTACCATGTCTATGTCTCACAAATGACTTTGGTACATGCAGTCAGTCTGAAAGGAGCTGGGTGTGCCCAGCTACTGTAGTACTGCTTATGTGTTGATTTGAATAAAAGCAGGGGCATTTTTTGGAAGTTGAGAAACCAAAATGGGACTATTAACATGCCAAATAAAGTATGAGAACAGCTATATTGTTCCAGATTAAAACTATCTTCTCAAATATTCTGCCTCCAACAGCGAGCATAAAAGTGGGGCAAGAGGGATGAGCAGAAGAATGGAGTAATTTTATAGTATTTCCTTAAAGTATACTTCCGAAGTCCAGCACTAAGAAGGTGAAGTACTTCCTGGGTCAAAACGTAGTGTCTTGTATTAATAGTTCTTGGTGGCAAGCTGAGACAACAGTCTGAACCTCATCCTTTACGGCAACGTAAATTGGATGGGGCTTTGAGCAACCTGGTCTAGCGGAAGGTGTCCCTGCCCACCGCAGGGGGTTTGGAACTAGATGATCTTTAAGGTCCGTTCCAGCCCAAACAATTCTATGATTCTATGAAAATAAATGACAAGTTTGGGGAAAATCTAACATATGTAAGCCTTAAGACCAAACAGAATACCTGTCACGTAAGTGCTAAGGAGTAGTCTGCTTTTACATCCAGTTCTGTGTGTCACAGGCAGTTTTCAGCAATGGTTGTGTTTGCAAGGTGCCACCTGATAGTTTTCACTTGATTTTTTTCACAAGTCAATTTTCATCCTTAGTACTTGGTATACAGAGGATGTGATGTTAGAAACCTCATGCTGTATTGCATTTCAAGTGCAATGAGGAAAAACTGTTTGCATCAGGATTCAGACAAGAAGTCCGGGGAAAACGTTACAAGAGTGAAGAGGAAGGAACACAATTGCCACAGGTGACATAAACTTGCTTGCTGTCACTTTTTGACTCTGAACAGAATTTGCCTCACATTCTACATCTGTACATGTAATCAAAGTCAAGTTTTTTGTGACTTTAATGAGGAGAATGCTTAAGACACTAGAGCAGTCAGGGGAGCAAAGGGCCTACCATTGCTTCTGGATAATTGACTTCCTCAATCTAGAGGCCCAAGCATTCATTTACAACTTGATGTTGGCTTTCAGTATGAATATAGGCTGAACCATGCTGCAGGATTTTGTAGTGAGGTACTTTAACTGTCCTGACACTGCACTTTCCCACTGCACCTCCCAATTACGATAGAAATGTAATAATTATGAGTTTCAGCAAGACTTCTCTTACACTATATCCTTCACGTCCGAGCATCTAAGAAGCAACCAGTTAAATAAATTAATGAATTCAATCTTATCCGTCTCTGCCAGGCAAAGGATACAGTGCTCATTTAATAGGATAAGCAGAGACATATCTCTTCTTCCAAAGCTGGAATCTTTTAGGTTAATCTATATTTAAGTGAGTAAAAACTGTATGCTATATCAGTAGCACTCAGTAAGTCAAACTGGCTGACCATAAGGAAGATAAAGAGGCTGACCCTCCTTTTACAAGATTGCTGATACCTCTATTCTGTTTCATCACTGAAATAAGATTCAGTCAAAGGCCAGCATAGGTCATGTATTGGGTGCCAATTAGTAAAACCAATGAAGACTGTAAATAAGAATAACAATATATTCTTTCCTTCTGTTTCCCTTTCCTTGAGTGAACCACGGAAAGAAGGAGAAACATACATTTTCATTTGCAACATATCTTGTGCTTGGTGGTTGTTATAATAGCCAATTATGGTGGTTGTTATAATAGCAAAATATGATATCCTCACGATGCATATTTAGCTTTTGAACCGAACTTGCATGTTTCCTAGTAAGTCTGTGGGTAGTTTCAGGGGAGCCAAGGGTTATCAAAACACTACAGTATCACTGGATCTCTGTGTCATGTCCTACATGGAACCAGAAATGAGAGTCTTATGTTTGTGGTATTAGTGACAGCGTACTGAAGATATCAGTCGTGCAAGCTCCCTCAGTGAACCATTTATGAATCTTGCTGTTTGGGGGCAACACGATATGGAAAAAAAGGAAGAAATCATAGTAAGTTACTGTAACTGGACAAGAAATATACAGCACATAGTTAGCAGTATAAAAGTAAACTGAAAACTGTATTTTTCAAAAAGATTAAATGTGAAGGTTTTTGGAGCTCACATTTTTAGTGCAAATTTTAAAATTTAAAATACCTCAGGTGAATACTTCTGCTGTGATTTTTATTTATACCCAATACCCTCATTTTTTATTGTGATTTGTTAGAAATATTACCTGAAAGGTTCCGGGCTATTGACCTTAACATCTAGAAGGTGTTTATTGAGTTTTTTTCCAAGATTCTGCTCTTCCTGGACTAGTGTTTCTACAATTGAGTATAAATGAAATATTTTTTTCAAGTAGTTAATTGTATCTGAAGCCCAGTGATATGGATACTAGAAGACCAAGGTCAAAACATTTTGATTCTCCTGAATGGATTATTTCAGTACAATTTGGAGAGAATGTTAAATTGTATATACAGGGTTCTGATAAGGCAGCTCCTTTTCTTAGTGCTGTCTCAACTTGTTAAAAAAAAAAGAAAAAAAAAAGAGAAAGCTAAAGTGCTCATACAATTTTGTGATGTACATTTTGGAAACATGGGGAAATGAGACTTCAAGATTATTTCTAATGCAAGAAAGTATACAAATTAGTTGGGCATTATGAACATAATGGGTCAGAGGGATTAATTTTTCATCCCACTCAGACAGACCTTACTGAATAAGGCAAGTTCCTGCATGTAAAACATTGAATGTAATCTGTTTTTTTTCAGCTATTTATAGCTAAAAAAAAATGCACATTCAGATGTAGACCAGAGTTCAGCCTTTTCCCAGAATTCTGTGAAGACTTAGCAAATGAAAGGGTTAAAACTCCATTGATCGATCAGTAAAATAGTTTCATAATCAAAAAATCATATAACATAATTTAAACCCAGCCACAGAATACTTTGGATGGTGAAATAGTATATCTGGAGCTTGGATGAATGGCTATGCCAAAGGTACACACACTTCACACTTCAGTAGTAATAAAGAACCTGTAATATCTTCATTCTTTATTCACTACATTATCGCAAGATAAATATAGTGTCTGAGCTTTGATGTAAATATAGATTCTGCTTTTTCCACTGCAGTACATTATCTATATACTATCAGACCCCCTAAACATTTTGCACAGAATTATACAGTGGGATTCTTTCTGTGGTTTTTTTTTCAGATATTGTGATTCTCATAGCCTCATATTTGGACAATGGTCTGTTAGCACATATATTTCTGATGTCACCACCAGCATATCCATTTATTCAATTGCATGAGTTAGTATTTTGCATTAATGAAATAGTATGCAGTGGCATCACTAAAGGACCTGGTGAGGAATTTCAGGAGTGTAAATTCCCCTCATGTATACTGCAGTGCTCCCTTATCAGTTACTTGAGGCTTAGTCATGGTTCCTTTATTTAGCCTTTCACAGAGCCATATCTTCTTTACATTGTTGAGGTGGGCAAAGGACATACTACTTTCTTTTTCTTGGATTAGTGAGTGAAAATACATCAATGAGGTATCTGAGATTCACTGTGCTTCATTAGAAAATCCCCAAATTTAGTCCAAGAAAGCTCCTGTACAGTTAAACATGATGTTCAAATATCTGAGCAGGTAAGCATAACTATAAATCATAATCTGATAGGTCCAAAACCAATGAATTTTTTCATATTCTATTTCATGCTTATAATGTGATGGAAAACAACACTTTTTTGCATATGTTTGTTATTTGCAGTTGCACTGAAATTGTTTCAGTCAATGAGCTTTTTCTGAAAAATACCATCAATAATCAGACATTGACTAGCTGCAGCAGAAAATGTGTGTGTTATGTATTGCACTTTTCTTTCCCCAATGTAATAGGAAATTAGGAGGATGAATTCTGCCCCACAATCTAACTTAATAGAGTGAAGAATGATACTTGATACTTCAAAAGAGGGCTGTCTTCATGCATTAGTTTCAAGATCAGTCCTTGAAACAGTTATAACTGATTGTGTGAACAGACAATCAGTTTCAGCAGGACCATAAATTACAAAGTTGTGCTCATACACTGGTATTCTTGTATTACTAAAGCTTACTAACCTTTAGTGAACTTTATAACCTGAAATGTCTTGAATGAAGTCTTACATAAAATGTAACTATTTTTCCATATCTAAAGTTTACTTTAGAAATGTGAGTACATGTTCTTCTTCCTAAGTCCCTTCATTCTTTCATCAAATGTGCTTGCTTTAAATTCATTGCCTTTTCCACTGTATAAACTAGGTGGATTTGAATACCTAAAGGATTTGAATCTAAAGCATTTGGTTGCTATTAGTGTGGAGATAGCCGACTCCCACATGCAAAAAATTAAAGAAACTTACAAATGTTCAAGTGATTTTTGCTTTGTTTTGGGGCTATACAGCACCAAACCACATCCTGTAGTACAATGGATCTTTTCCCTTCTTATTTTGATTGTGCAGTATCATTTCAGTTTAACAAACAAGGACAATACTCATATTCTCTATTCCCCACATTTTATTCTTTTTATTTAAATATACTATACAGTTTTGCTTAGTGATTTTCGATCCCCTTTTGTTTTTTAAATCCTCCCCCCTGTTTTCCTTTTGTGCAAGAGTTTGTTATGCTGTCAGAAAACAGAGCTTATGGTTGAGGATCTGTGATACTCTAGATAGAGTGTCTGCAGTTTGCTCCCACTACAGTGGGTACTACAGTGTACAAACACACAGGAATCATTGATTCCTTCAAGGTTTTTTTATTTTGGTTAATTTTCAGAAACCACTATTCATGTTACAAATGGCTCCTGACTCACTTTGGAAAAGTGATATTTCCCAAGTTTGGCCTCTGAGAAGGCTGGTGTTTTGAGTACTATGATAATATTTACACATAGTCCCTCCCCTGACCAAGTAATCTTCACTGTGGGTGGTTCATTATGTCTTGTCAGTTTTAATTATCAATTACAAATTTTAAACAACAGAAACTCACTTTTATCATGGTAGTGAAGTTTTGCTGTGACCTGCAATTACATTTAAAATCTGAAATTCTTATTTCCCTATCTAGAAAAATCTCATTTGTGAAGAAGAAAGCTAGAAATAAAGTACCATGAAATACAATGTCAGCTATCAGCCAAAATGTTGTGTCTCAGTGAATTCCTGGTTTTAAAACAGTTGACTTTATTTAAGGACAGGATATACAGTCTGACCATTTTTGTATTTTATGGGAAAGCTATTATTTTTTGCTTTTTTTTAAAACAGCTAAGATTTAAATAACAGATTAAGATTGAAGTGCTGGTTAAACATTGACTTAAATAAGTTATAGAAGATTCCAACAACACCAGCCTTTATAGAGGTTAAACATTCTCAAAAAGACACATTAAGCAAGGCTCTCGTTTGTACCAAAATACAGTTTCCAAACAATAAAAATAAAACCAACTTTTTTACAACAAGAAATATTGAAGATAAAACTGCAGCATCAATATAATCTCATAGTTATCACTTAAAGTATTTAGAACAAAATAATATTATACTACTTTTGTTTCTTACTAAAGACACTGCAAAGGCTTATTTACTTATTTAGTGGAATACAATGTGAAGACAGTGGTACAAATTGTTTGATGTACTGTTTTCTATTTATCTGCTCTAACAAAATGAATCTCAGTATGGTTACATTGATGAGCTATCCAGAGCTCTCTAAAATTACAAAGTAAAGCAAAACATAAAACAAACCTTATGTACCTTTAATTGAACAGACTTATATTATGCTTAACTTTGTTATACTGCACTTGCTCAAGTTAAGCTCTGGGACTAGTAACACTTCACAAAAATGTGCTGGATATTATGTATTTTGAGCCTTCAGTTGCTATGATTGATATGAAAGGCATGCTAAAGCTGGATACCAGCACAGCTTTTTGGTTGGCTCTCATATATCATATACATGTGATTAATAATCTCTGATAAATGCATGAGCATGATTTTGGATCTCCTGTCCCTCAGTCCTTACTTAGGTATTGCTCCCACTATGTACCCATGACTCTACAAGCTGGTAACGAGGACAAATGTGCTGCATGGGCTTATTAACTGAATAAGGAGTGCAGGAAGGACTGCATTGCCTTCTTACTTACCTTCCAGAGGCCAAATTTTACACCTGGGAATTACACACTGTTTAATTTTAACATTTGCAATCTCAGTGACTTTAATAGGGCTGTCCACATCTAGGTTCCAGCCCAATGCTTGCTGCAGAATATCGCACTGATTGCAATGCATTAGATCTTAGTTCCAAATTGAAATCAGTCAGATGAATATACACACAGCTGCATTGACACGCAAGTACAGATGTGGCCCCTTCTCTCAGTTTTGAAATAGCAGAAAGATCCTTTGAACACAGTTTTTCTTGAAGTTTGTTCTTGAGTGCTGATAAGTAAAAAAATTTCTCCAACATAAAGACACTCAATACCATAAATCCAAGCACTGCTTGTTTGGTCTTTTTGCTTAAGTGCAAGACAGTTTAGGAAAAAAAATGGATTATACACATTAAATTCTGCCTTTAAAGCCTTGTCTAATACCTATTCTCAGAGTACTTTTGAGGTTTTGACATTTTAACCTATCAACCTCTGTGTGAAGTACTGAGAAAAAGGGAAAATAACAAGCAAATGAAGAAAACATTTCAAATCAAAAAGATATTTAACATCCTATTAAATAAATAACTTAAAGAGAAATAAAAAGAAATGAAGGTAGAACATACAAGCAAACCATACTATTCGTTTTGTTAGAACAGTTTTACACTACTTTGCTTATATTCCTTAATCCTATCCATTTTTCCCCAAAGCTCCTCCAGAAATGTCATTATTTGTGCATATGACCCAAGTGCTTCCAGTTAATGCTTGCGCGTCTAACTGTTCATTGGATCATTAGGCTTGAACGAGCAAGCAAGGTCTTTGATATGAGTTGGTATTCCATAAATAACTTCCCCTATGAAGATCATGCAACAGATTGTCTCACGTCCCTTAAGTTCCATTGCAGAGATAAAAAAAATGTTCACACTGGCAGTAACTTCCATCCCATTTGATCCAGCTTGTATCTTGATTATAAGATATGACACTGAACTAAATAAAAGTATTTCATGTGCCAGCAATGAGTACAAAACCTTCAAAGGCTCTCCTGCTCTCTTTTCAAACAAGCAGATGTCTGCTCTATTTCTTTGCATTTACTCTTCAAGATGATTACCAAATACTCTTGACAGAAGAGCCTTTGGTTCAACTGCATCAACAATGATATTTCTTCATCTATGACATTACTACCATTGGAAGAAAGTGAGCTGAAGTGTTTTTCCTTCTTGTTTTCTGTCCTCTCTTTGTGGCTCCCCTTCCATTCAGGGCCACAAACATTTGCCTTCCATTGTGCTTCCAATTTAAGGATGCATATGTGTTATATCCATTTTCTTCTATTCTTTCCTTCAACTTGCAATCACTGTTAAACTCCTTCTGTTAAAAGAAGAAAACAAACACACAATTCAGAATAAACATAATCTTTCAGAGTTGCAGCATACTGAGGGTAAATAATTTCTAAAAGTGTTTTGGAAGATATTAGTGTTTTGTATGTGACATTGTTTTAGGATTCTACAGTGTATTTAAAGAAAAGTTTCACTCTGTCCATAGCCTTTAAAGCAACATCAGTTAGACTGCAGTGAAAGCAACAAAAGACATAATCAATTTTTCAGTGCATATTTATAGCAGTGAAATTACATAGTTCATCCACAGCTGAAATTATACTTCTCTGTGTCGGACTATAACAATATTAAATCAAATTCTCAGTCGTAAACTCAAAGTATGAGGTAGTAATCCTGGAATCATTCATCATATTTCAGTTCTAACAAATACAACCCTTAAATATCTTGAACCAGATTATTGATACCATATGTTACACAGAGATGCATGGCATAGGCCTACTTCTTATTTAAAGTAAGATCCTTTATGCCACACTTGCCATGAAAAAGGGCTTTTTTGGATGACTGCAAATCACTGTTATGCTGCTGTTCCAATGGATGTGAGGCTTGTTTACTTTGCTGACCTGAAGAGGGACTTAGCCTAAAAAAGAATCATGTATGATCCTGTATCTTATTGACTAAATAAACCTGAAAGCAATTTTGTGTATGGTACCAGGGGTTAAGGTTTTCTATTTTTAAAGGAAAACCAGTTGTCAGTTTGTTAGAAAAAATAAAAAATACAAGCATGTGGAAGAATGTAGGGGGAGACTATTTTTTTCTAAAATGTTAAATGCACTTTTACGCAGATCTGCTTCTCTATAATGAACACAAAAATGCTTTGTTTTCACATATAAGTAATTCCTACACATAAAAACTCGCAGTTTTATCAAGTTACTTTTCTTCCATTTAGAAGGCTTTTGAAAGTGGGACATTTAAGCATACTTAAATTACAACCAAAAATTAACATTTTGGTTTTTTCTGCATTTCAGAAAATGCAGAAAATCACAGCTCAGGCAGAAGCATGTCAGAATCTCAAAGTATTATATACTAACTACATGTTGTATTTTTAATATGTCTACGAATAAGACAAGAAATATGTCTAAACAATAAAACAATTTTCATGGCATATATAAGAATTTCAGGGATGTTTTATCTTTTACTACGATCAAAATCCTTAGATATTCAGCTAATAAAAATATATAAAGTATCTAAATTAATAAAAAAAGACATAAGAATATTAAAAAAATATATTTTCCATTCCTATTAATTTAAATTAGAATTTTAAAACTAGTTAATGTTCAGTACTTTGATACAATAAGAATTTTTGTGTCTATAATTAATATTTTACACAGTGGCTTCTAAGACCACAGAACACATGCTTATGTTTTCCTAACAGAATTGTGCATATTCAAACTCAATTTGGCTCCCAAAATGCTCTTTGACTTTGGGATTAGTAGTTAGTTGAACAATGACTCTTGGGGACAACACTATCAAGAGAATACTCTCTTCAAAATGACTCTTGATACTGCCTGTGTTCACAAAGCTACATATAGATCATTTAATATTTATTTGTTCTAATATGCCACCTCCAGCGTCAAGGTATTAAGAAGGCAGCTGGCCATCAATCACAATTCTAAACTGCAGTGAGTTCTCCTATCTGCCAGCAGCTTATTTTGTTAAAGAAACCAAATAGCGAGTCTTCTTTTGGTCGCTCATTCTAACCGAAGTCAGTCAAATCGAAACGTATTTGAGAAACATAGGAACAGTATTACTTGACTTGTTTTCCCAGATGCAGAATTGTACTTGAATCCAAACTTTTATCTCTATTCTTACATAATACAGAGAGAACAGATGATGTTGTGATGTGGTTAAGAAGTCTTATTGGCAGGGCCCTGAGTGTTAGCCCAAGACAGCTTTGCTCATTTCAAACAAATTTCAGCATAACCCAGCACCAATGTCTATTGTGCACATGCTTAAGAGTGTTTTTACAATTTTTATTGGTTCTGTTTTTCATATCCATCTGCAAGCTGCCATACTGTAGTAAAATGAGTCTAACTGCAAGTCTTGGGAGGATGGGCAAAATAATAACAGAAGCATTCTTTAAATCTCTGAAGTATTATGGAATAGGTTTTGATAAGTCATTATGTTGTGATTTTATGATGTGAATATTGAAAAATTATCTCAGCTGGAATGAAAAAAAAGGCTTTCCACATTCGTATCCTCCTGTCAACACAATTTCTAATACACTATGAGTTACAGAGTCCTATGGCACCAGTTTCCACCTATGGTACATGAAAGCTGCTTTGACTTCTTTTGTGTGTATATAGTGTTGGGATGGACTCTCACCAAACCAGCCGTGGCTAATAACTTGGGTAGGAAAACTTATCTCAGGCTTTGGGACAGACTATCAAAAATTACAAAATTAAATGCTGTAAACTGAGATGTGCGAGTTGAAGATGGTGATTTATGCTAACACCTTCACATATGTACAGAAGCATACCCATGATCAATGAGTGTAGCTTAACCGACAAATGGTAACTTTGTCAGCAACTCAGTTTATCTTTGTACCTCTCAAAGGTGCAGGACTGAGCACTGCTTATCCTGTATTTCTGACCAATGTAATTCTAGGAATTAAACCCCACATTTACAGGAGTTTAAGAAACATTTCTCTGTTCTGGTCTTTCCTTAACACGATTCTTTGACACAGCCCAGGAGTCTAGAAAGTCAGAAGTAACCTTTGAACCAGGAGTGACTAGCCACAGTGCAGATGAGGCAGGACCGTTTATATAGTTTGTATGAACCAAACCCAGTCCATAGAAATGCTTCCTTTAAAAAGAGGGCCAAATGACTTCAAGCCTTTTGAGTCTCAGCTGAGACTGGCATTAATTCATTATTTTCAGCAGAGGTAGGAGGCTTAGCTACACTGCCTGAGGATAAACCCAGCTCCAGTACCTATCTATGACTTGCTCTCTTTAAAGCCTATGGATGTTCTGAATACTGAGCAATGTGAAGATTGGCTCATAACCTTTGCCGATAACTTGAATAAGTTTACATTTATGTGGGCTCACTGTCACTAGAACTGGCAAAAAGTTGCAAAATTACAAAGCAAACCAGATGTAATACCAGAACAATCTGGTGTTTGTGTAATCATGTGGATGTATGGTACACTCAGGTTTAGTAGTCAGATTTGTCAATCATATTGCTTCCAATTAAAATTATTTGGATAGTTACTGGGTTTTGTTGAGTTAGGTTTTTTGTTTTGGTCCTCATCCTCCTGCCCCCAAACAGTATCAGTAACCCCAAACATTCACAAATACAAACAGAGTATATATGGACAATTTTCAAATGATACCCAAATTCTGCTCAGTCAAAGATTACCTATCTGCTGATTTATAAGTTTATATCTCTCTGTACTGTGCATAATCTTATGTATTCATTAATACAATCAATTTAAAGCTGGCTACTTGAGAAATCTTCTTCTTGGAAGTCGTAGTTTGACAATTTGGTGTGTCTGTTCCATCAGCTGAAGTTTCTGAGATTTCAGGTACACTTAATTCCCCTCAGAATTACTGCTAAATGTGACTGTACTGCAGAAAAACAGGGGAAAACAGCATTAAAAATTACATTTTGTAGGACCTTCTCCATTGGCCACTACTTAATAAGAAACCTGACTGAAGCAGTAAGCATGATAAATCCCAGCAGCTGCTTTGGTATGATATGAGCTTAACAAAAACCAGGGAGTTATGGAGAAGGGGGCTGCTGCTTTACCAGAGGATGAAATTTTGACGAACAGCTCATTTCAGCTCTAATTGGTACTAATACACAGACAAGTGGGGTTTTCAGTAGGCAATAGACGGAACTATATTGATGACTGCAATCCATTTGGAAGGTAAAAAAATACTTACAGAGCCGTAGACTTTTCCTTTCTTGTTCATGGCTAAATAATAGTTGCTTTTAATGGACTTAACTGCCACAACTCCAATTTCTACAGATGTTATCTCCAATATGCCTAAAAAATAAAAATTGAGCTATTTAATCACTTCATTAGAGAGTTTTCTCACTATAGAAAAGACAATAAACCTGAAAAATACTAAATTTCTAATATTCAGAACCAACTGGCCAACAAACTTTAGCAAAATTCTCTAAACCTTTGCAAGAATATACACAACCATTGTTTCAATTAACATGTTTCCTTTGCTAACCCTGCATTTCAAACCCCATAAATACTGAAACAGCTCTTCTTAGCATAGGTTTTACTAAAATGTATCAGAAGAGACATCTGAACCACAGCATTAAATTAAATCTATAGCGTATGTCAATAGAATGTTAGATTTACCCCAATCTTCCAAACCAGTGGTAAACTATTTATTCCTTGTAGGACATTTAGATAAACTAAATCTCTTGGCTGCACTGAGCTGATAAATTCACTTTTGGCAAGTGTGTTGACATTTTGGGATATAGTAAGACCAACCCTAACGGCCATATTATCTTTGTCTTTCAGATATCAGAAACATTTTGCTCTGTTTGTAATAAATATGATTAATTTTTTTTTCTTTAAAACAAACTCTTTCTGTGATACTAGATGGCTCAAGGGGCCAATAATGGGAGACAGAGCTTTTAATCTCTATGTTTTCTGCCCAAGAGTATACTGATTTGGGAGTAGTAGAAGTTACTACAACTTACATAGTGACTTTAGAGATCCCTTTTCAGCGATTACTAGAGTAACTGGATGGCTATGTTGTTTGGGCATCATGTCTTCATACAGGATAAATATAGCTCCAACCAAATAACTTCTAAATGGTTTATCCAGGTAGTATGCCTGGCTCCAGTATTTCTTCTGATATTAAAGTAGATATTAAAGTAGTCAGAACAATAGCCTATCTAACTCAGTGGTCAGTAATGGGGAAATTACAGGATGGGCAAAAGTGTTGAGAAACTGTCATAAACAATCCTAGATTGAGCAATCAAATAATGTGACAAATAGATCAGCCGGAAAAACATTGATGAATTGCCAACTGCTTAAAAAAAAATCTGCAATAATTTCCTCCTAAATATGTTCTATGTTTTTTGTCTGAGCAGGGTAGTACTGGAAAATCCATACCTTTTTTTCATTTACTTAAAAATTCCTTATGGTAACCACACACAGACTGAAGCCAACAGTGTAACTTGGTATTCAGTGCTCTTTCTGGAAATGCTGTTCTTACTGAATGCAGTCTGTTCAGATTGTGGAACCATATGGACTTTAGTGTGCAGAGGCAGTGAGGAGGAAGTTCTTTTACTGTAATTTTTTTTGAAAATGGCTGCTTTATATACGATGCAAAAGCCGTTCTGTATGCCCATTGAACTGGCCCATGTAACTCAGGAGTGAGTGTGTTACCTGTTCTGTGTCTAGAAGTAGAGGCTTTGATGTTAGCTGGGCAGCGGCTGTGAATCAAGCATGAAAAAGTAATAGCCGATTTTTACTGGGAAGTAAACTGATGACATAGTGTATTCAGTGAAGAAGAGAAAGAACAACAAACTAGGCAATTTAACATGAAAGAATGCCTTTTATTGTCCAGAAAGGAGAGGTGGCCTTTCCTGGATGCATTTTTAAAGATATATAAATTCTATACTTATATAAACTACATAAACTTTGATATGAACACATATAGATTCTGGTGCAATTACCAGATGTTTTGTGTTTATTTAGCAAGAACGTTGGCCACAGCTACAAGGTCCTTGCATATGAGAAAGACTTCAGCAAGAAGTGCAAGATATACAACATTAGGTCTAGGATCTAGTGAAGCCCTTCAGAAAATGGACCACACTGAACCAGAAATAACAGTATTTTAAAAAAAGTTTCTTGTCCAAATGTATAAAGAGCTGAAAGTGGAGAAATATTTTGTTTAAAACTTGATATCAAAATGCAAATATAAATGTTGATAGACACATGTTGATAGGCACAAACGATCATGTGTTATTAAAAAAATCCCAACCAATAACGCCTTCTGCTGTAAGATTTTTATGGTAAGATTCTTAACTGCAGCATGAAAAATCAGTAGTGCTAAGGATGGATTTGCACGTATAAACTAAGAAAACTTCACCTATGCTGTGAAAGACCTGAATATCTACTGAGCTCCTTACAGCCATGTGAGAACAATTCTGCACTAATCGCCTCCCAGACCTGAACAGAGTGAATGCAGAGTTACATATGGCACTGCAAGTCTGCTATGTGTGAGGGGGTAAAACCAACAGTTCCCAAAATCTACTCACTCCATCATCCATGGTATCCAACTCAGTAGCAGCAAAGGCCCCTCTGATATCTAGAGCTGCCTAACTACTGCCAAGCAGTAAAAATATGGCCAGTTATTTAAATGAAAACTCTAAACACAACTTCCATTAGTTACTTACATGTAATGTCAGCTTGAGATTAGCACAAGGTGCTTAGGTGGAAATAAGAGGACCTACAACTTAGGGGAACTCTGTAATGTAGGAAGACCCAGAAAATGTGAGGGAAGAGTCAGTTAAGACCCATGACTACTTTTAAGGCTCACTTGTCTACTGTTGCAAAGGAGCCATATATCATTTTCCATATATAAGATTAAGAGCATTATACTCTCTAATCTCAAGAAAAGTTATGAGGACTCCTTAACTAGGTCTTGATAGTCAGCTCATTTATACCAGTGTCATGCCATTGACACAAGCAGATCAATGAGTCCATACCAGCCAAGCCCTATCCTGCTTGTATTACTCTTAAAATGTTGCTCATTTTCACAGCAAAGAAAAGCCAAAGTTGTTTTCTTAATTTTCTGCAAAAGCATTAATACAGAGCAGTGGTCTTTAATATTTCTCTCCCATGGGACATCTCCTAAAGTATTTGTGCTCAAAATAAAACAGACTTAAGTGGAGTGCCTTAAGTTCTGTGAATGACAAGCTATTAGAGGGTAAGAATGTGGTGCAAACACTGCCACAATGTCCACTTCTTTTTAAATGAGTCACACATTTTTTTGCATTTTCCACACCAAAAACTGACAAGAAGAATTTAGTTAATTTTTTCTACAGAAATGAATTACTGTAACCTAAACTGTGGCACCAGAAAAACTAGGCTGGGTCCATTTCTAACAACAACAGTAAAAAAAAAAAAAAAAAAAAAAAAAAAAAAAAAAAAGAAAAAGATACTGGCATAATATGTACTATTATTAATTTTAAAGTTGAAATGGATTAACTGAGTTGTATTTTGTCATATTATCCTTGTAACAATAGCACCATATTAGACCATTTGAACTGATTATTACACTCGTAGCTGAGGGAGAACAGTGCTTAAATAGGAAACTTGCACTGAATTAACCCATTTTAAGTGTTTTGGACTTGAATGATGGAGATACACTGCTCTTCAGTACAATACCTAAGTTACAGTAACAGAAGTATTCATACAATTCATGAAAATATAGTAATTTTTTCTGGTAAAGTTCATTTGCAATCTTACACTCCATTATATCTCCAGTAGAGCAGCTGAAAGGAGGTCATGAGGAGAAATGTTACTGCATTTACATTATATCCACAGTAACTAGCTTGATTATACCTAGTTATGCTATTTAACTGGAGCCAAATGCAGCTGAATTCTTCAGAACTATTACCAGTTTGATCTCACCAATGATCCTAGATTTATTCTCGAGTGTGTTTTGTATTTGGAAGTTGAAAAATGTATAGTTTTCAGTGACAATTTTGCATGTTCTAACCTCTGCAGTATTTTGCAGGGAGAAAGGGACATTTTAATGGCTGTTTTTCTTTCAAATGAATTTAATACTCTTGATCTATTACCCCTTGGGTAACAGGGACCTAATTTGGTACTTATCTACCCTGCTACTCTCTGTACACCTCAGAGGCTTCACTGAAGTCACATGCTGGTTACAAGCACAGAACTAGCTTTTGTCTAGATTGCAAATTACTAACTATTACAGATTTTCTCAGGAGGAGATTCATGAGTTTGACAGAAATCTATTGAAGGCAATAGGAATCTTTTCATAGAATCAAAGAATCATAGCATAGTTTGGGTTGGAAGGGACCTTTAAAGGTCATCTAGTCCACCCCCCATGCAATGAGCAGGGACATCTTCAACCAGATCAGGTGGCTCAGAGTCCCCTCCAACCTGACTTTGAAGGTTTCCAGGGATGGGGCATCTACCACCTCTCTGGACAACTTGTTCCAGTGTTTCACCACTCTTATTTTGACAAGTGTCAGTGATGCAGAAACAAATTTCAAAGCTCAGCATGAGAGCACCAACTCATCTGACATGGATCTACAAGCAGAAGTCATAAGGACTTTTCAGAACTTTGAAACAGACTGCATTTAAAACAAATGCCTTTGATGTAAGGGTGAAAATATATACTTGATTATTCTTGAGTCATTACTAAATTCAACAGGAATTTATAAAAACAAGGAAATTGAGACGTAACAGTATGAAGCATTCTAAGTTTAGTATTGCCTGCAACTTTTATAACCATATTTTCAATTCCTCCATTCAAGTTATTAATGAATTTTTGATTAGGAGATACCTTGAAGAGATTCTTGTGGAACTTGATGCCGCTGTTCAGATTGGCAGTGAAAAACTGCTAATTCCTAAGTATGGCTTTCCATATTGTAAGAGTTTCACTTAGATTTTGTTTGCTGATCTTGGTTAAGAGAATATCATTAAAGATATTAGTTTCAAAAATATTTTCCAAATTTATGGTATCTACTGCTTCTCTTCTATTTATGAAGATTTTTATCTCATCACAGTTGAAAATTAGGTTGGTTTGGTATTACTGCTTTTTGATTAATTCTTTGACTAATTCTTTTTGGTTGGTAATTTCTTTGGTGTTTGCAAACATATACTTAAAAATTACTTTTTTCCATATTTTTTCTCAGGATATGCTGACTTATCTCTGTCTTTGTTTTACCCCTTTTTAAAGACAGCTAGTCTATTTACTACTTCCTCAGTTATCTTGGGAGTCGTTTTTCCCCTCATGTTTTCAGAGTGAATCTCTAGAAGCTTGGCCAACCTACTCAGTAGAGAGACTAAATTTTATCAAGCAACAAACAGATAAATAATCCAACTGATTTTCATTTTGTTCTTTTTCTATTCTAACCAATATTAGTGTCTCTTTGAAGCTCACGTTTCTTTTCTGTGAAGACTGAAACAAAAAATGCATTTCAGCATACTTGTATGTTTCTTGTATCTGATTTTATGCCACTGCTTGGGCTCAGGCATTTCCATGCCTTAAAACTTTTCTCTCCAAGAAAATGTGTAAAGTAAATAATTTCCATGATATAATGTGACTTGTAATTAGGCTTGATAATAAGCACTACAAAAAATTAATATTCTTGGGGGGGAAAAGTCTCATTAGTAGTTACTCGTTTCTGGTTCCATGCTTTTTAGGAACTTGGCAAGGAAAATAAAATAATGGAAAAAAAAATAATGTTGTGGCCTCCATTATGGTTTTAAAACAGATAGCACACTATTATTTTACAGACATAACTCCGTAAACTTCAACAATTACAACTAATCCCCTTTGACCACATCCACTGTAAAAGCATAGTTTTCAATACCCAAACCATTTCCAACTCATTACAGTTAGAAACATTTTAAATATCAACTTGAGATGTGCCCTGTAGCTATGCATGTGCTCTCTTTACAGGTCCCAAAGGCTAGAAATGTATTCCCAACAGAAACAAAATATATTTAACTTAAATAAACTCTATTTTTATAGTTTATAAAAGTTACCATTATATAAATGACAAGGCAACAGAAAGCTGCCTGGCTGTCTTGCTCTGCACAGAGGGACTGTAAAAAATACAAGTGAAAAATTGCACTTACATAATTCTGTACGCTAATTCCAAATGTTCTATGTTGTTATAAAAATGCTGGTAATATGAAGCAAAAAATTTACAAAATATCCTAGAACTTGAGTGAAATTATGTCAAGCAATTTGTTAGGAAAGACAACTTGTCAGATTATCAGATGTATTATCAAGGCACTACTGCAATGGATCCAAACATACCCTGCAATAAGAACCACTTGATTCTGGGACCAAATTCAACTTCTTTGCAGTGTGAGGCAGTGACCATTTTTCTGTAGCTGCGTCATTTGTGTAATAAGTTCTTAAAATGCACTTTAAATGTCTGCAACCATAGTTGCAGTTCACTTAATGTAGAGGAACAGGACCACCTTGCATCTTCCTTCCCCTTTCAGAGACGATTCCGTATATGTGGCAATCCACAGGCACTCCCTCCCTCCCTCCCTTGCCTTTTCTTCTGTCTGCAGAAATATTGCAGATGAAGAGTGAGTTCAGCTGGATGGAATGTTATGATGACTGAAAGGTTCTAAAACTTTGCAGTTTCCCAAATGGTGACAAGAAGCTGATGGGCCTGTGAAGGCAGCTGCTGCTTTTAGTGGGTAACTGGAGAGGGCAGAACTTGGTACCATTCCCCTAAACTGACTTTCCAAACTTTGGTTTGTGCACCCTCCAGGAAGCTTCTCTGAAGGGGTACCTTTGACTGGCATTGGCTTGGGTCAAACAAAGTTGGCGGTAAGGCATAACATTAAAGATTTGATAGTTCAAAAAGGTGTTCTTAGTAGGTGGCTTAAAAAAGGGTGGTTTGAAGAAAAGAGAAGGCAGGTTGGATGTGGTCATGTAAGAGGGAAGTGCTAAGGAATATGAGGCCACTGACTCGGTTTCCACTCTGTTTCCCCATTTACATCTGTCCGAAGGAAGTTGAAAACATCCCCAAATGAGAAGTTGTACTGTTATTCCTATCTTTTATTTGTTTCGCATAAGAAGTATTGACAACAGCAAGAGGAAGATGGTGGAGTAGAAGATAAGACAAACCTAGGAAGCTGAAGATGGGCTAAGCAAGACTTGACTTTGGAAGCTTTTTCAATGAAGCCAATTAGTTCTGCTAAAATGTAGTCTACAGACTTTGCAGTTGTCTTTGGAAGGAAGCTTAAGATAAAAATCTCACAACCCATGATGCCACAGTTATGGGCAGAAATCTCAAATAATAACCAATGTGAACCATAACCAGCTTTGATTTAAAACTAAAACTTAAAGTTGAAATCAGTTCTGTGCTTTTTATTATTATTTAATATTTTCTGAGACCTCCACCCTTCCTGCTCTAAATCAGAAGTGAAAGTACTGAAAGACCACAAAGCAAGCTGCTAATGTGTCATATTTAGATCAGCTAGAGCCAAAATGTGAATGATCCATGAGCTTTTCAGTCCAATTCCCACATCTGATGCATTTGAATAAGTCTGAGATATGTATCCAAACTTCTGGAAGGCTGTGGGAACAGGACCTCTGAGCCTTCCTGCATTAGCACAATATCAGCATAAGATGTAAAATCTCCATGGTGCATAAAGACCATGTAAAACACTAATTTCTCAGACCCACAAGGGGATTAAAGTAAAACAAACCGCTTTTTCTTTCCTTATCTACTGTTTTTATGGCTCCTTTCCTTATCTCCTGCTCTTATGGCTTTAATCTCAGAGCAGAGCAAAGACTACTCAACCAACGGTCCTCTGTAGATCAAGTAAATGCAAGGGTGGCAGCAGCAGGGTACATGGGAGGAGAGCACCTCATTAGTGATGCAATAGTAAGAACTGTGGTTGGCAAAGGAGGAGTTTAACTACAAGAATGGCAGGATCAATTTAGCTAGTATACATCCTGACATGTAACAGAAACAATCAGGAGCACTGTTAGCCTACATTTTTCCTGCTTGTCAGTGAAGGGAGGCAACTCCAAAGAACAGGTCTAAACACCGCTGCTCCTCGTGTTAAATGTCTAAAGTTAGATGGGTTAAACGTAAGCAAAGGAAATGCAGGAAGAACCTTTGAGGGCACATTATGCTGTCAGTTAAGATGAGTTCAGATCTGCCCTCAAGAACACCTTGTCCATCACTTTCATCACTAACATGCAAGCATGTCATCAGGTTAACCGAAGTGCTGGAAATACCTTGCAGGAGGAAGGATAAACGCATTTGCTTCCTCCACATGGATTTAATTCATGCCATGGAGATGGGATGGCTACAGGTAGAGCCAACTGTACCTAGGTCTGTTAATCAGAGCTCAGATTTCTTGAGCTCCATGCTCTGAGCCAAGACAGGAAAACATATAGCCAGCTACATGAATGTTGATGGAAAATATAAGGGTCTGAACATCCCAGTGTGCTCGACCCCAACATCGCAAGTTTTGGTAACTTGTAGATTAGACACAGACAGTGTCAGAATTCATTATCTGATCTGTTTCTGGGATGGACTTATTACTGACAACTCACACTGACGAAGGAATGGTAGCAATTCATATGCCAAGAGAAAAAAAGGAAAACAAAATGCCCACAACCCCACCCAGTATATATGATTAGATACAAGGTTGTAGTTATCTGATTTGTTAGATCTCTTGACAAAGACAGCTTAAGGACTTTCAACCCACCTTTCCCCCAGATACTTTTTCCTGCCTCTGTGCTGAAGTTCACCAACCCTTCAAATATAACTGTTTGTGGAGTATAAACAAAACCATTGGAATGATCTGGCTTGGAAATAACTCTCAATAGAAAACAAAACAACCTAAACCCCTAAGGACTAAACAATCCAAGTTTTTGCAGTCATTCCTAGTAGTATATGTTTTCTAGACCTCCTATCGCTCTCTTTCTGGTGTCTTTCCAATTGACTAATTTTTTTGAAGTGAGGTGCCCAAGACTGGACTGATGTTCTAACTAAGGCCTGATGGGTACTGAATGGAGCAGAAAGATTACTTCATGTGTTTATAGGGAAACTTGGATCCCAATCCAAATCCTAATCGAAACTTGGCAGTCCATATATGTTTCCATTTAGCAGACAGGACCAGGCACTCAGGATTTCTGCCAAATCTTAAATTTCTAGGTCTCCGCAGAAATACAAAGGAGAATAGAAAGCTTGTAAGAGACTGATTTACTGAGTACGGCTCAGTAAATTTTCTCAGGGGTGTGTGGAGCCACATACTTCAACCTGGGTGGAATCCTGTGTTATCTTTCACATTCCTGATCATTACACTCGTCTCCTGCATTTTACCATTTGTGTAAGTTTCAATGTGAATAATTGCAAATTGGAAGAAACTGTATGGAGTTAAGGCTGTTCCATATATTGCCCATCCTAACACACAGGAAGGGATAACACATGGGCAGTGGCATTGCAGAAGGAACAGTCAAAATGCGTGGTGACTGCCAGGAGAAGTAGCTGTCCATCACCTGCAATCTCAGTAAAGGCAGGTCTTCACTGCTCAGGCAGTCAGCTGCTGCTCAGTCAGGAGCTTCTAGCAGATACAGTACATATATTCACAAATGGAGCACAAACTATAATTCAATGGAGCCAGTCGCTATTTAGGCACTGATGGGTATGAGCAGATGGAAGTGAGCCTGGGTGCTAAAGTTGTCAGAGTATGTACAGACAGATGAAAAAAGGTATCCCTATGAGACATTGTATGGAAGTTGTGATACTTAGGAAACTCAGTGTGCTGCAGATGGCCTCTGCTACTTGTCTGTCAACAATCTTTACTCAAATGACAGGTTTGTTGCCTCCTACTGAGACTAACACATACTGTAACTGTTGCTCCAGCTAAGGCTCCTCAGCTGCACATCAAAATGAGATAACAGTTTCTTTCAACAGTTATGTTTAATTTTGGGCCTCATTTGTTCTTATGATGGATCTCAACTTGACTCCCCATTGTGCAAGACAACAGGGCTGGAAAAACACGGTCTGTCATTTGATAGTCTCAAATACTTATTTTCTCGTGAAAGGTAGGAGACAGAAGGAAACTCAGTGCATAAATGTACCACAAAGACTGGAAATGTGCATTGGACTGCCTGCGGCAGGTAGGGTTCTCTCCTAAATCTGTATGGGCATAACGACCTAGTAGGGTAAAACAGAAAAAACACAGAGTTCTACAGGCTCTTCTTTAAGGGACCATGACTAGGTACAGTTCCTAGCAGTATCCTGCTACTGTTATGTTGCTCTGAAAAAAAAACGGATGTTTTAGTGTTTTCCCTGCAAATCAGAAACCAGCCAAACACAGTAATCCACCACATCAATTAGTTGTTGGTTCTAATGTTTTACGTCTGTCTTTGCCTCACACAGGAAAAAGGAATGCATAGTATTTTAAAATAAGGGATCCACACATTTATGACGCAAGACTACCCCTGAACAGCTATAATGATCACTCTTTTTCACGTAATTATCTCTGGTGGCAGTTACTTATCAACACTTTCAGCAGTTTTCCTCTGCAGTGCTACAAATATTCCTAATATTGCTTGGTCGCAATAATCACTTTTTTAAAGAAAAACTTTATAATGACTGTGGCAACAGAACGAACATCTGAGAAGTGTACATTAGGGCAGCTGTATGGTATGGGTGATCAGTATTAAGAAAATGACTGCAAACAGTATTTCAGGGTATCTTAAAATTTCTGTTGTTTGTCCCTTGTAGCTTTTCTTCTCCACAAATTCTTTTCTTAACTGACCTGGATGTAATCAAATGTAAGGCAGGTCTCTGACCCTAATACTCACATTTACATAGCTGGGTCAGTGTTGTATATGATGTTGTCATAGACTGTGAGTAGCTCATAACCCCAGTGGTTACTTTGCAAACAAACTACTGTCTAAACTTTTTCAGAGAAAATATTTATTGAAAGATGCAATAATTATAACAATTGTTATTGGACAGTCTTAGAGTAAGTAAAGAGAAATTAATTGCAGTTATTACTATATAAGAAGATGCTGAGGCCAACAGTTTAGCAGCTGAAAAGAACTCAATGACCTCTAATCATCAGCTCATTGCTTTGTCCATTCATTTTTTTGTTTTCTCTAACATAAATAATTCTGTGTACTTCATTCATCCTAAATTACAACCAATCAAAAACACACCATTCAATAACTGTATTATTCTTGTTATAACGTTATGTGATCAGCTTCTCATTTTTTAATGCTAGATTTGTACTTTGTCTTATATATTCTGGACACTTCTTTCATCATCAAAGGTATGCTGAAACACTAAAGCAAGTAACAAGGTCTGTAGTCTTGCACACAGATGTAAACTATTGCCCACTATAGTGCAAGCACCTGATATATGTCTTTCACAGTGTTTTCATCTTTAATACTTGACTGTCTCCTAACATGGCTGGACCTGGTATCTTCAGTCTTCTAGTACAAACAGATTTTTTTTAAACTCTGATGAGCAGTGATAAGTGCTGTCTTCTTAAACATTCATTCAACACCTCATCAAAAAGCAGGATGACAGAATCATCAATCTTGCACAGAAACATAAAAGGCTGATCTGTGGAGCACAATCACTTCACACCTTTCTGCTCTCATTATCTTCAAGTCTCCTTCTATATTGTTCCCTTGCTGACATCCTCAGATAGCAGTTAACAAGCATGTTTTGCACACAGGATCTAATTGTGCCTCATGTCTTGTCCTTTTATACAAACTCTGATTCCCTAGCTTAGGCTGCTGAAATCCTTTTAGTCTTCCCTTTCCTTGTACTATGTAAGTTTCTTGCACAAATACTCACAAAACTATGCTTGGGACAGTTAACAGACAATACGATTCAGTAGGTTTGATACATTCTTTCCAGCTTTTCTACTCAACCTTCTGGATTTAAATTGGGGGTTCTGCTCACTGGAGTCTAACAGCACAAAATCCCAATCAGGCAACCAACACCAATCAACCACTCAACTGACAGTGAGTGTGATTTCTGCTGTGATCCCAGCAGAATCCTTGTCAGGGAAAGCGTAGAGGGCAGGCAAAGAACCTCCCATCTTCTCCGTGTACTTTTACGTCAGGCTTAGAGAGACCTTTGCTTACATTACTGTCTAAGATTGCAAAGAGCACCCGGTACCTATGACATTTGGTGAAAACTGGCTGACAATCATATTTGCACCTTCTAGGGTGGTCTGGTGCATCTCTGAGAGTATTTGGTTCAATTTTCCTCAGACTATTACCTCTAGAGACTTTACCAATAGCTCTCAGACACGTTTGTGGTTTTTCTGTTCTGAGTGTCTGACATGTTGTGAAGGCTGTGGCAGTCCACCAGTGAGCTGTTCGTATAGTCCAATGCCAAGGTCATGTAGACATCCTCTTGCAGGACCTGACATGAGAGTGTATAAAACCAAAGGAACCAAGCCTGGCTTGGTCTTGTCCGTATTGCCTCTTCGGAATGGTTCCTGCAGTGAACTATCCTGAGGATTTTGTGAAGGTTGTTTTCAGGAGGAAATAGTTCATGCCAAAAAAAGCTAAGCATGAACTAACATGTGCAATGTGGAGGATCAGGAGTGCTGGATCCAAAAGCCACCCGGAGAGCTAAGTTAGTTGACAGTGTAGACCTAGTCTTAGACAGCTATGGCAATGAGCAGCGGAAGAACAGAGAGCCATATTTCTGTCTGAGATTCTGCATGTGGAGATAGACAGCTCTGAGCAATGTCAGAGCTATGGTGTGTGTGCTGCTTGTACAGCCTGGACATAGACAATAAATATAAAACTGTCTACGTACAATGTCTTATTGCTTGTGCATGAACCAACTCCGCAATTATATTCCAGGAAGCATCAACTTTTCTATACATGTTCTGTAGCTGATGTATAGATAACAATAAATACATAAGTAATGGGTTAAAAATAGGGAACAAAAGTAATCCGTTTTCTCAGGAAAGTAATCAGCAAAGTCCTGGCGTTGCCTGTACTCAACTTATTCATTAATGATCCACAGTAATGCCACGACAAACTCTGCTGATCATGCTAAACTATTCAGGGTAGTAAATCTGAAGGAAGTGGGAGTAACTGCAGAAGAATATCAGGATGCAAGCTGACAAGGCAATAAAATACCAGATAAAATTAAATGTAGATGATTATTGTAAAAAGTGGTGCACACAGGGAAGGTAATGTTAGGTTTATAAACATGGAACGTGTTACAGAATGGCTTATGGCCCAGCTATCACTTCTTAGTCTTATAATAGATAGCAAAATGAAAATTAGGAATGTACAGGACAGGAGCAGAGAATGTTTAGGAAATGGAAAATAGAGCAACAAAGTTTAAATCCATCTGTGCTTGCATTTTGAACACACATGCTACCCTAGTATCTCATCTCATAAAAGATGGAGTAGAACTGGAAAAGCTACAGGAAAGGGCAACATGCATGATTAGAAATAAGGATTAACTAGTGTTTCAGGAATAACTAAAACCTAGGGCTTTGCAAGGTGGAACTGAAATGGCTTAAGGATGGGGAATCTATAAAATTGTAGGCAACTCTGAGAAAGTGAAGAAAGAAAACCTGTACATTGAATCTCAAATGAAATTACTGGCCAGACGTTTAAAACAAAAGAAGGTATATTTTCACACTTGTTAGACTACAGCAGTTATTGGTGGGATTTCAGTTTACATGAACTGAAAATCAATCAGAACAAATAATTCCAAAAATATGTTCCTAAGAGAAGTAAATAGGTACCATCATTAGTCTCTGAATTGCACACTGATGGACACTAGGAAAGTGTAATAGGCAGTTATCACTATATGCTTGTTCTTCTCCTCTTCAGGCTTCTGCTACTGCTACTAACAGAGACAAGAAACCAGACTGACCTTTAGTCTGAAAAGCAGTGGAGTTGCCCTTTTTAATTCTTACATATACATCCCCTCATATAGAGGGAATTTCTCACAGAGAGATGGAAGAAAGCAGAGAAACATCTAACAAAACATGAATATAGTGTGTGAAATGCAAAAGAAAATTTTTCCACATCATCCAGCACTTGGAAGGCTTCATCTGGGCTCTATGCTCATTTCAAGATATGTCAAAGGAGGGCAACCAGCATGGCCAAAGGTCTAGAAAATACGATTTGCAATGGAAAATTAAATAAATTCATTCTGTTTATCTTAAGAAGAGGAGATTTGGGAAGAGAAAGCATATCAGTAACTTTCAAATACTTAAAAAAATATCTGGAAAGAGGAGGAGAATATTCCATGCAAGAGGCAACAGAAATAATTGGCTCAACAGCATAGAAGAGTGAGAAAGGATATTAAGAACAATAAGATTTTAATAAGGGTGGTAAAAACCTCTCTGTATTCATTAAGGATGCTTTGGAGTGTGTGCAGTCTTTAAGAGCGGGTGATAAAAATGTCCAGCAGAGTTAATAATAGCTATCATCCATATGCACATTGTGGAACAAAGGGGTGCACCACATGATCTCTCGAGATTTCTTCCAAGCCTATAAAGCTGTGTTTCCACATACAAGAAGTCAATCAAATGTTTCTGAAAATGTTGGACTTATTATGCTACAGAGCAATATTCTGTACAGTATTTGCATAGAAAGTCAAACACTTCTGGAAAGGTACAGACTTACAGCATGCACAGTGTGCAGCTGATGTCCTGAAATAGTCAGGATTTTTGGTTACACAGAAACCAGTCAGAACTACTGTATGATATTTCTGATCAATGCATTGAAATCGCAGAAGAAATGCAAAGAATCATTAAAAGGTCCCAGAGGCAGAAGAGGTCAGTTCAGATATGTGGTAACTCTAAGCAATAGTAGGAGTGTGATCATTTAGATTTTGCTCCCCAAAACTTCAAGACCATAAATTGTCCCACAAGATTCACAAATTTGTGGGACTCCTTTCAGAAATCAGACTCATAGACAGCAGCAAGTATTCTACAAAGCAAAGCATGAAGATAACAGAACCACTTCCAAAAATCTGAGTTTTAATGTCCATGTTCCTCTGCCCACCTCTAGTGAATTATTTTCTTTCTACTCATCATTTTCCTAGTGCCTTTTTTTCCTCTCAAGCCCACACTGTAATCTCCTCCTCTATCCTTGTGGTAGACACTAACAAAACAACTTGATAGAAAACAAGTAAGTCGAGACATACGGCTAGGAATCACAGTGGCTGCCTTTAAACTGTCAGTCTATTTATTTACTCTATTTATTTTGCCGTTTTGAAATCTGTGTGTGCCAAGACCACGCTCTGGGAGCTCCTTGCTGTGTATAAACTAACACAATAATCAACAGTTACAAGACACTGCTAATTCTATTGTCATGCATCTGCACAATCATAATTCACTTCCATACAACTACAAAGCAATTGGACTGCCTGATCCTACTCAGTCCCACCAGTTGCATTGTCAGCTGCCTACGAAAAAATGAAAGCCCTCAGAGAAAGCAGAAGATAATAAACCAGTCTCTGGTAGGAAAGATTGAAGAAATTTTTGTATCAGGATATAAACTATATGGCTAATATTTCCTTTGTTATGACAACAGAGTAACATCAATATATTACTGACACTATTTGTCAGTGATATTTAATTTCCATGTCCCATATGTTTCATGTACATACTGAACACCAGCTAGTGCTCTGTGAAATCTTTAATAAGACAGAGATGATGAAATCCCAGTTGGCAAAGTACCTTCTCCATTCTCTAGTATCAAAGTGGAGCAGTTCTGGTGCATGGAGTTCTAGCATGTTGCCTGAAGGATCTCAGAGCTGTCAGTGCCACTGCTGCAAATGTCAGCTGACAAAGACTCAGTGCCCACTGACCTCAGCAATCACGCAGACCTTTCTAATTGATCTTAACTCTTTGAGTATCACTTTGGTTTCCAATGTAACAATTCCAGTGCTGTGGGGCACATAAAAAGAAGATCTGTGGCCACATTCCCAAATCAAGGCAGACTACCCACAGTCAGGAAGACTGGAAGTTTACCAGGCTGACCTAAGTTTATGCCAGATCTATCCTTCCTCTTTAAATCTCATTTCAACAGGAAATGTCAGATCAATCAGTAAGTGACAGGACCGGCACAGTTCTCAGCTGGTTCACCCTTATTTGCTCAAAAACATCGTAAGTCCAGTGCTCAAAAATAGCAAGATTTTAATGAGCTGTATGCTCTAATTTATGAAGACTTATCTCTTTTTTGTAGTTAATGTGTAACACGTAGAGCCAGCCATCATTACAGTCCCAAAATATACTGTAATTATCAGCTGATACTTCAGCAATTCCTTATTTCTGTGCTGCTTCTGACAAAATATACATAACCATGAAAACTAACAAGAAACATTCTTGCAGATCTGTGGCCTGTGGTTGATTAAATCTACATCTTTCTTAGTGTAGAACTAATAATTTGACACTCTGATTGCTTGCCTATTATCTCATAAGAGCTATATCTTTGTCTACATGAAATCTCCAAGCTATTCATTAACAAACCTGAATGAAAATTTCCAGGAGATGCAAAAGTTATTAGAAGACAACTAGCATGAATACTTAAACCTGACTTCTTCAAGAAACCTGGCTTACCTCTTAGTAACAAGTGGGCTAAAGTAAATCACTGATGGATTTGTTACAGGACCACTCTATAATGTCTTCCCAATCTACCCTCATAAAATATTTTTTATCATGTACATAAAAAACAGGCTATTACCTGTTTACTGTTAACAGACTTGCCCCTGAATGCCATTTGTCCTTTATGTATATATTAGTATACACAATACCTGGAAAGAGTGTGACCCTCATTCCAGGATCATTAGGTATTAGCGCCAGTGAGATCAGTTTGAGAAGCCAGTAAACCCTTGATTCAGGAGCCAGTGCTTTACTGCACTGTCCTAACAGAATAATAGCAAAGCTTGAAACAGGATTCCATTATCTAAGTTCTATTTCAGTGTTCTATCCAGTGTGGCTACAATATTTAATAAGAGCAACGTTTCCTAATTATCTGAAATGATTTGAATATCAATCTGATTTCCAGCTTAACAATTCCAGTGTTGTGGGATATAGAAAAGACTTCTAGATGCCTTTTCAGTTCATACAATAATTTAGGTTGGAAAAGGCCTTTGGAGGTCATCTGGTCCAAATCCCAGGGGCCAAATTCAAAGTTTTGTTAAGTTTTTCTACATCTTCTTTTCGGTATCTATGTTATCTCTGACTTGGCTGTCCTGGAAAAGAGTTAAGTGACTTCCATGACAGAGGATCCTTAGAACCCATCTCTCTCACCAATCTGTTCCAAAACTAGATCTGACATACGCAAACTGAAACCTCAACGGAAGTCACTGGGATAGACCTGGCATCAGATTCAGAATCTGGTCCTGATTCCACTGTAAATGAATTAGAAGCATTAGCTCGGAGAAGATCACCGACTTTTGAGAATAAGGTGGCTAATGGGCACTGTAAAACATATGCAAGAAGACAGTGACAGCTGATTCTGATTTCTCTTCCAACATGTGGATTATGTTACATCCACCAAAGCGCTAAGCTTTCATCTCAAACAGTTGTGAAGGTGAAGGCTTCTGGGGGTCTCATTGTCTAATTATGCCTGACTTAGAATTCACTTAACTTAGACTAACACGGATAGGAAGTCAAGTTCTGTTAGCTGTTCCACCTTTCACCTTACCACACATCTGGGAAATATTCAGATCAAGATCATAACCTTGCATTTTGGCATTAGCTACCTAAAAAAACATTAAGATATCACCAACAATTTGCCTTTGACTGGGAAAATTAGAAGCATATTTGAGATGTAAACACTGTTGTGGCACTAATATTGCTGGTAATGATTAAGGGCTGCTACTTTAACTATAATGGAATAAACCAAAACTGACAGTCTTAGTCCATGCCCATTTTCAGTTTAAACAAGATAAGGAAATCCCAGTGGTATATCATATTTTGAATGAGGGGGAAAGCTGGGAATATTTAGAGATGACTATTTTCTATAGATCTACAAATGCAAAGCAGTATGTGTAAAGTACTGTAACAAATTTGTGGTTACAAAGCAGAAGCAGGGATAGGACCCAGCTCTTCCTGCTGTAACAGGCCTCTCTGCCACTTGAACTTAGGAAGAATTGTCTTTAAGTGTACACAGGCTAGAGCTATGCATACCTGAGAGTTGATCCAGTAGAGGGCAGCGTTCATTAGCCAAGTTATTTCATATTCGTTAGCCAATTTATTAGATTATCATCACCATCATTATTGTTTTACTTCAAGAAAAAATATCCGAGATCAGAAGCTGGGAATATAGGATTTCCAGGGGAAGAGCAGCTGGGGCTATCCACATGCAGGGAGATCCAAACTCCCATTCCCCTGCTGTTTCCAATTCAAACTTCAGAACTCAGCTCTGAAGTTGGGCCTATGTTAGGAAGGATTTGCTGTTACAACCATACTGGCAAACTTTGCTCACCTCTAGCATTATTTCTGTGTTAAGGTTTCTTCTCATTTAAAAAAACCAAAACCAACAAAAAACAATGACTGCCTAATGTAAAATACTCAGAGGCTCCACAGAGATCAAATTGTAGAAGCTGACACCAGGAAAATTCATTAAGAATGAATGCACAATATTCTAATGGAAAATTTTGATCAGGGTTTGGTACCAGCTATCAAAGAAAAAATGAAGATTCTCTATATATTGATGTATCTAAACCAAGACTAATGCCTGTCTGGGATATATGATTTTCCAAATATTAATTATGCTTGAAGTGGAAGTTACTATTTTCTTTGCAGTGTAACTCTAAAAAATACAATAGGCTACGACATATAAGCAGTCAGACTAGATGCTATGGATCTTTTAATAAAATTAAGAACTCAAAGAATTGCTGTATATTAGCAATTTTTTATCCATTTATTTTTTCTGCAAAGTTGTGTTTTTAGGTTAGAATTGTTGTAAAAAATGAGATTTCCCTCCAGAAACAAGCGTTTCCTACTGTATGAGATTTTCACATCAATAAGCAGCAAAATAGTAATTCTGTCAAATCATGAAGCTGTATATGCTGCTAAAGATGGTGAAATGAGATACAGCACAGGTTTATAAAAGCATCTGTCTTGCATGTTTAGTTTCTTAGGCCTTTGATGTGTTTCATATATCAGTAGAGCCTTTTCTTCATCTGCCCCATTGCAGTGCAAGTTCAAAGAAAACATATTATAAAAAGGTTGAATTGTAACAAAAGCTTTCTAGCAGCTTTGAACTGCCACATACAGTTTTAGTATTTATAAGAAATGCTATATTATCCGAGCTAGCATTTTTT
Source organism: Burhinus oedicnemus (assembly GCA_008921705.1). Lineage (NCBI taxonomy): Eukaryota > Metazoa > Chordata > Aves > Charadriiformes > Burhinidae > Burhinus > Burhinus oedicnemus. The sequence continues at coordinate 802,607 of VFFE01007022.1, forward strand.
GCTAGTTGGCGACCATTTATCTACCACAGGAAAAATAAATGAGGGTGGTGGAAATAAACTATAGATGCTTGGGGACATCAGGAGTATACAGGCTGTATACTGGCTATAGGATTTATTTTGAAAAATTCAGTTCTATAAATCAAATGTAACAGACAAGTTAAACCAGAAGAAAGCAGGAAAACCTAAGCATGCAAAAATTTGGTTCAAGCTAAAAATATTTTACCCACTACTGGACTTGAATACCATTGCTCCTCACAAAAGTGATATACATAACTCATATATGAAGAAACTACTAGATGTGGGTAATGCTCTAGGAAAGGTAGAAATCAATGCAAAAATTTGAAGCTGCTGTGGAGTATCACCCCATAAAAGGAGATGGAGGGGCACAGAAAGAACATAATTTGCAAAATCCAAGAGGGAAGGCATTTTCACAGTCTCCTTCCCCAAGTGTACATATTTTTATGTTCATTAAGTTAATTAACTTATTAGATTTATCTAAATAATATTATTTATCTAGTCAGTACATGCCTTAATATCAACATTTCATATGTTTGCTCCTTTGAGATAAATAGAAAGTGTGCCTAATTCCGCCATCTTTACTCCTTAAGATTCTCCTCCATTTTCCCTCTGTTGCTTTGCCTGAAACCACAGGATAAATCAGTATTGTAAACAAAGCAGCACATATACCATTACTTTTAGGTACACAAGGCTAAAATAGTGAATACTGACTTACACTTAAACTAATGTAACTTTGGCATCTGATAGAGCAGCCCTGCCTGTGTGATAAATTCCGATGCAGGCTAGGGGCCTGCATTGATTTATTTAAATTATTCAATTTGAATGTAACGCTTTTAGAGGTGTTACACTGTATCTGATAAAAAATAAACCCCAAGCAAATAATATATTTAATGCCATCACATTTTTCAGAGGAACTGTCTCCTATTTTGTACTTGTACTGTGTTTAGCATAATGGGATTAGTGCCATGGATTTCTCAGTGCTTAGCATGCAATGTGTTAGCTCTGCCGAGTGATTCAATCCAGTGGCCTGACTGCTGCTAGTACTCAGGCTAGCTGGTTAAAAGCTAGTTTGAACAGCTCTGTAATACCATGGTGAAGAAATACATTGTCTCTTCTCCAGAATAAAGCTCACCCTTTCTGTTTGACTCATTCTGATTCTCTGTGCTTAACCATTCTACCATTCTCCTGCACTAGATGCAGTCTTTTTGTGGGCCATCGGTCCAGTCGACCAGTGATGTTTCCACTTTTATTCCTATCTTATCATGTCTTCAGATAGTATTTATAAACTGGCATCTGGTTGTAAAGGCTAAATTGCCGTGAACAGTTTTAGATGTCCCTTTACATGAAAGACACCAGAAAAACAAATGACTTTTAAATTCAGCAACAAAACTGAACTGATAGAGGCCATGTCTTTATCAATGCACCTAGAAGCATCTCCATTAATCTTGTTTGCAACATTAAACTGCATGTAGGAAAAGGTTTTTTTCACATGTATATTTTTGCATATGTACTAAACATATGTATCATTGTATATATATGTACCCCACTATGTCTCTGATATCAAAATAGAGATCCAACCATATGAAAGTTGGATACTGAAATACTGTTTATGAGGACTTCTTATATATATTGAGCATTTCACATATAATCTAGAAATGTACTCCTAAACTCTGAAGTACATCTAACTGGATGTGAAATCCCCGGTATATTTCCCATCAGAGGCCAAATTGCTGCATAGCTACCAAATTGCTCATACTCTCAAATTATATTGAATATGTATAGTAAAGAATATATAATTCATTACTATATACTGATACAGATAATTATGTAGAAAAAGAAAAGTTACAGGATTCTACATGCAGGCAAAATGATAGTGAGCTCTTTTAAATAATTCATGTTATCCAAGGGCACAGGGTGAATTTGCTTCCCTTAAAATTTGAGATATTTCAGCACAGGCATGAGACACCCTTCATCCTCCCTTCTCATATTTCTACACACAAGACAGATGTCAATGTCTAATGGGTAGATCTTGTCTAAGCTATTTCCCATCTGGAGACAGGCAAAACAAAAGAAATGGTAGCTAGAACCAGAGAAGGATGTCTTTCCGAAAGTATTCCAAGCTTTTCACTAATTATGGGTATCTTTTCAGCTCAGCTGTGTTTCGCCAACTTTTAGCAAACATCTATGAAAAACATGTTTTGTTTTTGGCAACATCAGATAACACATATGTTTATATTGATATATCCCTAAAGATAATAATATATACTAATAATAGTCTAGTTGATGAATATTAAGCTCATTAATGCAGGTGTTTGTGTCTCTCTCCACACCACAGAAATTGTCTGCCAGATGTCCCAATGCATGATTTTTTAGTATAAGTATATTGTAAGTAAGCAGAAACATTGTCAAGTGACATAAAAGAGAATATAATGAAAACTGAAATGGATGGACTACATTGCTGTGTGTGCTTCAGCACAGAGCTGAACTGTATTCACACAGTGTGCTCACAGATTAACCACAAATATATCACAAGTGCATCACCAAAAAATTTGTCTGTACAGGGACACTTCATTAATAAAGAAGAGCTCACGATGAAACATTTGGCTGGCTTTGCTGAAAAGGAATTGTGAAATGTAATTATGAAATGCAGTGTCTGAAAATGGGTGCACAAATTGGCTAGAATTTATAGTTTTTCTTCCTGTGAGCCATGAGCAGGGCGGGCAAATACAGTGGTGACAGCAGTTTTAGTAGAGATGTGTCAGCTATAGTTAAATCTCAAGTTTGCTCTCTGACTTCTCCACATAAAATACTTTCACTGTACAGCCTGGAAGTCTTGCCAACACTGGAAACAACATACTGCTTGAAAAAATGGTCAGGTCCCTGAAAACACCATGAATAACAAAAATCAGAGTTTAGTGAATATTGCAGAATTAGTAGATATTATAGTACACAAGAACTTTTACAGTTCATCTTACAATGTCCATGGCAACATTATTTTGCCTTGTTTATTGCTGTAATATTTTATTTGTGCCAGCAGCGTGGACAAACAGATAAACGCACGGAGACTTTTAAGATTGGCCTAAATATGAACAGTTCATTCTTGTGCTAAATCTGCTTCCACTAAAATCAATGCCGAATTTCTTTCAACCCTGCAACCCCCTATCCCTTCATAATACTATGCCTCCTCAGTATCTACTGATTAAGCATTTGGCTCTTAGATACATAAACAGATACTACTTTGATTGTAGTGGAGAGTACAAAATTCTGAATACAATATTGGTTTTTGTACTGGTTTTGGCTGGCATAGAGTTAAATTTCTTCATAGTAGCTTGCATGGTGCTGTGTTTTGGATTTCTGATGAAAACAGTGTTGATAACACAGGATGTTTTAGTTATTGCTGAGCAGTGCTTACACAGTGTCAAGGCCTCTTCTGCTTCTCACACCGCTCCACCAGCAAGTGGGCTGGGGGTGCACAAGAAGCTGGGAGGTCACACAGCTGGGACAGCTGAACGCAACTGACCAGAGGGATACTCCATACCATATGGCATTTCACTCAGCAATAACACTGGGCTGGGGAGGGTGTTTGGCTGGGGCTGCCATTGCTCAGGGACTGACTGGGCATCAGCTGGTTGGTGGTGAGCAATTGATTTTCTGGGGTTTTTTTCATCACTTGTTTGTCTTGGTTTTGTTTCTTTTCTACTTTATTCTTTTCCTTTTTTTTCTTTTTTAAAAAAATTATTAAACAGTCTTTATGTCAACCCATGAGTTTTGTCACTTTTACCCTTCCGATTCTCCCCCCCATCCCACTAGGTAAAGGAGTGAGCAAGTGGCTATGTGGAACTTAGCTGCCTACTGGGGTTAAACCATGATGGTCTTGAATCATGGAAGTTGCTTAAGTTATTATAGGCATTATTAAACTATCCACCGTGTCCCTCTTTTGTATAATTGGAAAAATTCAAATCTGTAGCATTAGATTTGTTTTAATTAAAAAAAGAAGCAATGTTAACATGTTATTTACTTTTTACATGATATCTACTTATCTGGTTTATTTTTCATTTAATAAATATTATCTAATGAGAAAGTTCAGCTGTATGACAACATATTAAGACTGACACTAAAATCGTGATATTAAATGAAATAGTGCACTTGCTAATGAAGTTAGGTGTCAAACACTTGGGTAGTAAAGGACATGGATGAAACACTGCATCAGAGTTTTAGCGGAGGAAATAACTTCTTCATTATGATTTATTCAACTTATTCATGTCAGTAAGGCATCCATTCAAAGTTAAGGAGTGACTGGGATTTTGAAAGACAATGAAATTTGTAACAGTAAAGAAATCAATGATTAAAAGTAAGGTGTCAGAAGATGAGTTCTACTACTTTTAAAAACCCAAAGGAAACAGTAACCAGAAGCAGCCAGTTTAGTACATTAACTGCATACGCTTCTTGTGCTTAATAAATTAGTTCATACTAAATGCAAAGCATGTTTTGAAAAATTACTCTTTATGTTTCCAATATAATATAATTTAATGTAATTTAACTCACAAAGCAATGTTAAATTGTTGGCTTTTAATTTTTTTTACTGACATGCTAATTTTTTTCCAAATGTGGCTTGACAAAAGCCATATGTAAATGATTATCTTGTAAATAACTAACTTATCATCCACCATTTTCAAGCAAAACCAAAAAGGAAAAATTACAAATCTGAATAACTGTTCATTAAGCCATATAACTATGCACATACAAGTCTGCAGACACTTTGTGGTTAGCAAAGAGCAGTGTTAAACAGTACCAAGCAGCAAGAACTAAAAAATGACTGAAACCAACAAATACAAAATTATTTTTAAATTAAATATTGCTGTTGGATGCTTTAAGTCATGGTAGTATAAAGTGGGGTAGTAAAGCTGAGTTAAGTTACATGTTACGTGAAGCAACTGCATCATACAGCCATTTCATAAACTGAGAAACCTTAATTCTTGCTTAGTTTTTTGTTGAAAATGTATTTTAAAAATATCCTGTATTGTATAGTTAAAAAATATAAATTCCAGCAAAATTTTTAAAGCGTCAGGTTTTACCCATTTCCTTCTGTATCATTAGTCTCTTTTACTGTAAGCAGTCATCTTGTCTCTTTCCACATCTGTAGGGTTACTCCTTTTTATCTTACTGCTTAGATATATTAACAGAGAATTCTTACATGCTCTTTCAGTCTTTGTTTTGCTTGGTTAAACAAGCGAGTTTTTTTCAGACTCCCCGGTAAAACTGTGCCTCTCTATTGCAGAGCTATACCTAGATTTGTGTCTGCCTCAGCTCCTGTTTCCATTTTTTTCTTGACAAGAATCATGCATTTTATTTGAGATGAGTTCTTAGCAGTGCCAGAATGGAATCACAATTACTCCACCTCTATGGGAACTCTCTAATGCAGAACACTAGAGGCTTGTGTTTATACTTTTTATGGCCACATCACATTAGAAATTCTTATTCATTCTGTGATGAAGCTGTATGCTGAAACCCTGCTTTGAGATTAATCAGTAGTTGCCTACAATATATATTCTTGTTACCAGCCCATAATGTTACGTCTTGCTCTTTAAATAATCAAATTTCCTCCCACCTCCCCACTCACTAATCTCATCAAATTCGTCCTATATATTACTACTGCTTTATGTTTTTGAAATTTCTCAGTGCCACACCACCAAATTTAATTTGCTTTGTTGCCCAAGTTACTACTGAAAGTATTGACAATGTACCAGCTCTCCTGAATCCCAGCCAGATAGATGAGATCTCATTTATTTTCCTTGTCCAGAAAAAACAATCATTAAAGAAAGACATCAGATTACTCTGACATTATGCCCTTTTGGGGCTCATTGGGCCCATTTTTGAAAATTAATGTTAAATTTGATCCCATTTTCCATTTATTTCCATGCATTTACAGTGAATGTTGAAGAAAAGAATAATTATATTCCATGATTTTTAGATTACGTGATTTTTAGTTGTGTGGACAAGTCAAAAAGTAAAAATTTGAATGGAACAAGCAGAACAAATCTAAGAGCAGTCAGAATCACTAAGAGAAGTCTTCCATCTCCCTAATCAGCAGTAGATACCAACACTACAGAAATTTTTTGCCTGATAATAGCCAGTGGCAAAGCATTCCATTTCTTTTTCTTATGCCACTCAGTAAAGAATATGTAATGGACTAGTGCGGCCAGCTATCACAGGACAGAAGTCTCAAGATATCACATTTTGCTAAAATCTGCCTTTAAGACCCTATGTCCTTTGAAAAACAGCACACAAAGTGTTGATTTTTCTGAAAAAATGTTAGAATCCATCTTGGGGGAAAAAAAGTTTATATCCTATGCAAGCAGGAGGGCACTGTAAAGAACCACAGTTTGTCCTTGTTTATCTAAAGATGGAAGTGAGATTACAACCTTGCTGCCTTCACGCAATTGAAAGGGTGAAGGCATATGCAAGTAGGGGATGAATATACCAATTGAAAAAAAATACAAAATGATTCCTCTTATCTTGTAAATATGCTTAAGCTGAACTTAATATACACAAGGCTTTGTGCATAGGAGTGAATTACACCAGATCTTTGTCCATAACCATATCTCTACATGGTCCTTCTCAAAGCATGTACCTTGCTTCTTTACAATGACAAGATGAGTTTTCCTAACATGAAAAGTTTGGGCTATGTATGTATGTGCGTGCATAAAAGGTATTTCTGTTTAACTGTGATGGTGCTTGGACATCTTATGCAGGATCTACCATCCTATTTTGCAGAGTTCTGTATTCACGCTCATTCTTGAAATGACCCTGGGCCCAAGAGTTTCCACTCTAAAAAAATACTGACAACATGCAACAAATAAGATAAGTGACTACAAGTTAACACTGTGACAGTGTGGCAAGGTCAATTAACAACAGTTTTCTGGGTGTGTTGTGATATATGACCTGGAAGCAGAGACTGGAAAGGATGATATAATGGTTTTTACAGACTTTTTGAACGTGTGAGAAAGATGAGAAGAAACAGACAAGAAATAGCAGTCATTTGCAAGAGCTGGAATAAATGGTCAATAAAGACTAATGTGGCTAGCAGAAGCCAAACAAAGCTTTCTGAAGGTAACAGTTTGCGGAATTCATACTGACAGACTTTGTTCAATGAGTCATAGCTTTGCACTGTTATCATTTCTTTGTGCAGATAAAAATACTCCAAAAATGAATTCTGGGCATAATAATACCTGCGTGAGAAAAATGAGTTGGAAATTGTTTAAGGGAAGATTGGTGGGAGATGAGAGAGAGCGATCACAGTGAGATCATCTCCAGATGTCAGAGACCTGAATCTTTGAGGGCAGCCATGTGTCCAGTAGGGCCCTTTGAGACAAAACTGTATTCAGAATAAGATGCTGTCAAGGATGAGTTCAAAGTCATGTTGAAATTGCTATCCAGGATCATTTTTCAGGAGGATGCATGCCTGTCTCTAAGGCAAAGCAAGAAATTTGATACTTTGTCCTCCATCCCAAGCATACAATAATTTTTAAGGATCATTAAAGCTTGGAAACATAGAATGGGAATATTCTGGGGTACTCTGAGAAACAGTGATATAACAATCTCTGGGCTTTTCAACCTTTTCATCTAAGCTAAAAGACATTTTAATTCTTAGCTCTACTTAAAACAAATATTCTGCCAAGACAGCCATGTTAGAAGTTGATTTATCTGGAACTGCATTTAAACTTGATTTAAAAACTCCCATTTAAAAGTTCAGGTAAAGAGTAGCTCTTGAAGACAAGACATTTGAAAATAAAACAAAATAAAGTCAACTGTATGTTTGAAAGATTTTCCTTCTCCTCACCTCAAAGAAGTACCTGCTTTTTAACATCACATTTCAATAATGTAGGGACCAGCCTCTCTCATATAAAACAATGATTTACACAGAAGAACTGAAATTCTTGTGTTGAAACTAATTGTTGTCATCCTCTAGTGGTGAACCAAAAGTGCAGGGCAGTATGTTTGAGTAATCTATGAAAATACGGCATCTTTAATTTGACATTCATTAGGGACCAGATTTAAAGTTTACTGCAGCCAGTAGAAACACTTCCATGAACTTCAGTCTGGACCCTTTAATGGCACGTATCTCAGTGAAGTCCATTTCCTTGCAACTCAAACTCAACTCTCAATCAGAATAAATATTACTTTATCACAATCTGAAAATATACACACAACACAGAAGATGTCTGTAAAATAAACCACACAAAATTATGTATTAATGTATGTTGATGATCAGCTATGTCTGTGCCAGATACAGTCAACAGTTGTTTTTTATCAATCTACAATGAGGGACATATTTTTCTTCAAATAAAAATAATTATAATCACTTTATCAACAATTCTCAGCAAACATATGCAAGGAGGCATTTCCTATTTGACCTCTTAAAGGAAATATTTGAATACCAAAACCAAAATAGCAAAAATACTATCAAGCCTTTCCCAATCACAAAGACAAACAAAAACGTGTGTAACTCAATAAAATAAAAGGATCAAACCCTCATCTACTTGATATCAAAGCTGCTCTCCTGGAATCAATACAGTATTCTCTTTTGCACCTCAGTGCGGTCTTACTCTGTTTATTAATATTATTTGAGTAGAATAAAAAAATCTTTTAATTAGTTTCTTGGATATGAGGTTGTTTGGACTTTGTGAGTGGGATGATATGTAAAGGCACTGGTGGTACATAACAGCCTAATGAAGTTTTCGGTTTCTGGAATTTCAGTAATTTAGTGACTTTCAAATGGAGATGCCCAGAGCTTTTGTCAACTGCTGAACATTGCTAGTATGCCACAATGAACTAATGCCCAGAAAATGTTTTTTTTCTTTATTTCTATCTGTGACACCAAATTAAGAGGCTACTTAAAAACATAAAAAAGACCTCAGCAATTTCAACAGAGATAAATAAGCCTGGAGCTAAGGAACCCAAGAATCTGTCTCAAATTGTCAGTTTGCACACTGTTATGCTATTGCTATAACTGCAGAAAATAAAATGCCACTGAAAGACAAAAAAGTGAAGGTTTTTCTTGCTGCTAATGAAGTAAGTTCTCTACTAAGATCTGCTCTGCACCAAGAAGACCCTTGGGAATGCCTCTGTCAGTGACTTCTATCTAGGGCAGTATGTTTTCAATGGATTATTTTGTATGAGATAAAATCTGCACGACACTCTTAACACTTGAAGATTGTGAAAGGTAGCTCAAGGGTTGCTTTAGAAGTGCCATTCTTTCTCAGAAATAGTTGTTTACTAGTGAAGTGTAAACTGGCCCTACTCCCAATGAAGTCAATGGCAAAACTACTGCTGGTTTGAAGACCACCAGGTCCTGCAATTCCAGCTCCTACTTTCTTACTATGGTAAGAAGCTGAAGATGTCTGTTCATTGCAGGTAGGTTGGACTAGATGATCTTTAGAGGTCCCTTCCAGCCCAAACTACTATGATTCTATAAAATCCACTGAGGACATGATACTGACTTTGTCAGAAAACTATATTTCGCCAACTTAGGAAAAAAAATGAAAGCAGTATATTTTGTTACTCTATATCTGTGATTGATAAGAGATTGCACCACAGTGTCATGGGAAGTTAACTTTGATTTACATTATAAAGAAAATGTTTGCCTTGGATTTAAGCAAGAGTTCTTCAGTGCTTTCCACCAAAGAAACAAGAGGGTAAACCAGAACTACGCAAATTGCTTGAAGTAAAAAAAAATTGTTCTCTTTTAAGGTTTATTCTGGGAGTTTTCCTGCTAAAGAAGAGGCACTAACATGCATTAACTGCTGAATTTTCTGTTTCCCTTGTACTCAAAGTTGTGGCTTCTAATATACTGCCACTAAGCTACTCAGGCAAACAGAGGGGCAAGAGCCCCTTCTAGTGCCTTCTGGTGCTCAGTTCCCTTAGTTCAGTCTAATTCTCTGAGTTTGCACCAAGTCTCTTCTTATCCCTTTCACACAACTTGCCCCAGGCAAGTGTGCCTGGGGCACAGCTTACTTCAGAGCACGTTGTTGTTGTTCTACTCAATCTTTTCTTACACTAAGCTTATAACTAGAGAAGGAAAGCTTTTGTTGCTTCTAAACCAGGAACAAATGCCTCATTTGTAAGGTTAATACAATTTTTACAACAAATCCAGAAATCTCCAGTCTGATGACAATTCCTGACATGTCCTCTTCCTGCTCCTCTTTTCCTTGCCACTTCTAAAGATACAAGTGAAAGGCTTCACTTGGGGTGAGACTATGCTTTCTTAAGTGTTCGTACAGCATCTCACAAAGCGGCCCTTGTGATCCCAGAATCCAACTTCTTTATACAAAGAAATTCCCCCCAAATCACCAAACAACTAGAAACAATGAAAGAACAGCCTGACATCTTTTAAGTGTACTTTCAAAAACACTTAGTACGTCTTTTTATGAGCAGATTAAATCAGGATAACATTACTATGGAGGAGAACCTCTCATGTCTTCAGCTTGCAAACAACATACACAATTTAGGGCAATCTCTTTCCATTGTAGCAGCAGAAAAGCAAATTCTTTTCCTGGCTGTTTTATTAGGAAAAAGGAAGTTGCATTCACTAGGTGCTTACTTATGTATATGCTTGCACTTAGTTTGAATTCACAACTTTGGTTTTCTAATGGTTGGAAATACAGGGATAATTCACTGATGTGAACCAAAATGAAATGAAATATGAATTGCAACTGACTAATTTGCTTTGATGAACTTTATTAACTGATTCTATTTACCTCCTTTTTTTGCTTAAACAGTAGCCATTAGAGACAGCTGAATGGCAACATCTGAATGGCAGTGTTCAGCACTTCCATATAGAGTTTATACTCAACCACTCTTTCCTCCTGTTTAGTTTGTACTTTTATTATGCTAGGTACTTACAAAATAAGACATGGTGAGATGGTGATGGTGATCATGTACTTTTAAGCAGTTAAAGGAGAAGAATACTTTGAAAGCAATCTGAAAATTAAAACCAAAAATTCAGACTTGAGCCAAATGATACATATTGGCATGCCATTGTAAGGTTTCTGCACAGACACCCACACCTCTAACAGATTTTACATTTTATATGAGATCATCATATATATTGTTAAAAACTACTGTTTTAAAGAAGGATTTTGGTCTGTGATCGTGAAACCTCCAATGAGCTCCATGAAACGAAGGAAAACTCTAAACACAGTGATGCCTACAGTCTACTTAGGTTTCATGAGTATGATGGGAGTGGGGTAGTGTCGTGGTTTCAGTTGGGATAGAGTTAACTTTTTTACTAGCAGCTGGTATAGTGCTATGTTTTGGACTTGGGATGAAAATAGCATTGGTAGAACACTGATGTTTCAGGTTGTTGCTAAGCTATCAAGGCATCTTCTGCTCCTCACACCGCCCTGCCAACAAGTAGGCTGGGGGAGGGGGGGTTGGGGGTGGTGCAAGAAGTTGGGAGGAGATACAGCCGGGACAGCTGACCTCAACCGACCAAAGAAATATTCCATGCTGTATGATGTCATGCTCAGTATATAAAGCTGGTGGAAGAAGAAAGAAGGGGGGAGGCGGGGTGGGGTGTGGGCATTCAGAGTGATGGCTTTTGTCTTCCCAAGTAACCATTACGCACGGTGGAGCCCTGCTTTCCTGGAGATGGCAGAACACCTGCCTGCTGACCGGAAGCAGTGAATGAATTCCTTGTTTTGCTTTGCTTGTGTGCACAGCTTTTGCTTTACCTATTAAACTGTCTTTATCTCAACACATGAGTTTTCCCACTTTTACTCTTCCGATTCTCTCCCCCATCTGAACTGGGGGGAGTGAGTGAGTAGCTGCGTGGTTCTAGCTGCTGGCTGGGGTTAGAACCGTGACAGACAGTGGTACTCCACGCACCTTACAGGAGAAAGAGAGATCGTTGCCTGCCGTCTCCAGCCATAATGTTTGCCTTTGGACCAGGCTGCAATGGAAGCTCACAGTGGGCATTAAATGCCTCTTGCACCCTAGTTCTCAAGTGAGGACAGGCTATATGAACATGCCTTATTCTTTCCCTTTTCCTCCACAATATAATAACAGTATTTCCTCAAAGTAAGAGAATAAGCAGTATTTGCCAGAAAGGCATCTTCTAACTGAGCTAAGATCTGTTATCTACTGGACTGGAATCAAAAGACTTCTCAGCCCCTTGGAGCATATTAATAACAAAAGACAGGTACACATCTCAAATTCCTGTATTCAGCTCACAAGTTAACAGGGCAAGATATGTGACACTTAGTCTAGTTCTGGCCAATCTTTATATAACGGAAGACATTTTCAAACTGGTATTTATCAAGTTCAGAGTGACCCTGTTGCCCTCATACTTTTGTGTCATGAATTTTTGAGGAGTGCTGACTTCAGAGCTGACAAAGATGCCAAAAGTTGACTGCTGTCTGCCCCCTGCTATGTGCACAGAGCACTGCAGTGCTCTCATCTACAGGAGTCAGCCAGAGGACTCTGCTTTTGTTGGTTCTTTGCTTTCTGCATGGCTGAAGTTTTCAACCCTCAGAGAGTCACTAGTTTGCCTCCAGGCTGGAGTTTGTAATGAAAGTCTTGGTGCCAGGACTTTGTACATTCTATTCTGCCTCTAGTCAGGATGAGGAAACTTTCAAAATAATTATCCAATTTTAAAGACAAAAAGTAACAAATGGGTATCCAAGGAGCTGTAAGGTTCAATATAGGCTATTTCCTCATACAGTTAATATTGCTTACAAACACCAGGCCTAAGTTTAGCAGTGATTAAGATTGAAAACTGTGCAAGCAAAAGGGAAATAAATCTGTATTAAGGAAAGCTGCTGTGGTGGGAAAGCTGCCCTCTACACATTACCACCCACAAAGCCATATGGGAATTCCATGGATAAATATGTGACTGCTAGAGAGACCTGGGTGGGAAACTATCTCTTTAGCCCAGGAAACCTTTCAAGATTTCAAAAGTGTTCCCATTCTGCACCAAGACGGCTGATCAAGCCACTGCTGCCACTGGAATCAGATAGGTGAGTATTTGTGTCCAAAGTAAAATATGTTATAAAGCAAAACAGATAGTGACAAGATAGGTTTCAAAATCTACAAAGTTGGAAAAAAAAATAAAAAATCAGATTTTCTCACCACTAGAGTCCGAGAGCAAAATTAGAGTAAGAAAAACCTAACTGGAGTCCTGGTAGCCTGTCAAAAATAATGTACAGGAGAATGGACAAAGCCCAGAGGAGCTGCAGCACACTTCCGCTTTCTCTTTTCAAATGTTAATTCTTTAGCGTGATAGCATCTTGTCATTGGATAGTTTAATACTGGGGTGAGAAACTCCTGAATATCATAAAGCACATCCAGCGCACCATAATCAAGCTGGTGGCCTGTGTCCTGCTGCCTTCTTTCTTGATGGCCTTGTGACAGGGGCCACAGCAAAATGTGACTGCTCCTGACGTATGCTCTTCATCAAATCCTGAGTGCAATTCCACTCCCAGGTCAAAGGGATGGTGATGTGAGGTCCTTCAGTGCCTCTCTACTTTTCACTAACTCTAACCAAAAGTTTTCATCATGGATTGACAACTACATTAGCAGACTGTCCATAAAGTATTCGATACCACATCCTAAAAATGCCCTTGATAGACAAATTCCATTTCATATTACTTATAAACAATTAAAATATTTCCCTGACATGAAGATAACATTGAAACTGACATGAGAAATAAAGATTTTCCATAAGAGCGTCACAAAGCTAGTAGATGTGAGAGTCAAATTCCCTTGACATCTGTCATAGTCCTGTGATTTTTCATGGGTATCAGATAGCCCAAGGAAGTCTGGGAGCAGAACAGGACATAAACTAAGAACGATGCAAACACCAGTGATGATAACAGGTGAATTTTCTGTATCTTAAACAGATATTGATGGCAAAAGCCTGAAATCATAGAGAAAAATTATGGCTTCACTTACCACACTATTACTCCATTCAAGACTATTTCTCATGCAGACATATAAGCTGATTATGTTATCCTGCTACATCACATTCAAAGCACTACAGGACTTTTATTGCTTCCTGTGCTTCCAGAACATTCATTAGCTTATGTTGCTATAGCTTTGAAAATTTGAAGTACAAATGCTAAATATTATTCTATTCAACAGGTTGATTAGTATTATATTTAATTTCACAGCTTTGACACTTCAAACAATAAACATGTAAAATTCAGGATGAAGAGGATTTTTTGTATGGTGAAATGTGCTTGCTCTGTATTCCTCTGGCACACCTTGTACAGAAAACAATACTTTCTCCAAAGCCTCCTGATCTATAAAAAGGAAGAACAGATTGAAGAACAGTCTTCTCTAAGGACAAAAGACACCTTGGAATGCTGTGTTTGAAGGCAACGCTGCAACATCATCTCAAGTAAATGTTCCTCCTGCATACATAGGAAAGAAGCCATCAAAGCACATCAATGAACTTGAGTGTCTGATGTATACAATGCAAATATTTTAGTAGCAGTGAAACATTGTCCAGCTGTCTCTTCTAAGCTTTCAATCCAGTTCAGCAGGAAGCCAAATGGTCCTAGGCTGTTACATAAATTTGGTGACATCTGAAAGAAGTGGTGTGCTCAGTTGGACAGACAGGTTTTGCATGGGAATTGGTCGTATTAGGAAAGTTATAAAGCAGCTGGAGATTTAATACAGAATCTGTGATGGATAAAATCCAGGGCTACTAGCTGTGCTACCGCCTGCCCTTAGTCACACCATCTCTACTCAACCAACACATGCAACATATTAACAATGCAATAATTAGTACACATTCCTGTCTGCTACTTAAAACTTCACTCCCAGATGCTGCTTTGGTCTGATCTCAATTTTATTACCTTTGATGATTCACTGCACTTCGTAATACCAGGCTCCATTGCTATTCATTAAACTCAACAGTGGTTAGGCAGACACTAGCTGAAGCCAGGTTTCTAACAGGAATGCCCTTGATTTTATTTCATGTGGCTAACTTCTGTAAATTACTGTAAATCCTTCCTCCAAATCTGCTGCAATATATGTTCATGCATGTGTGTATGTAGGCGAAACAACTGCAGCCATGAGATAGGCAGCTAGATAACAAGTCAAATGATTAACTAAAAAAAAAAAAAAAAAAAAAAAAGCACAAGCTGTATTTTGCAGTGAACCACCTTGAGTAAGATAATGTCTGTTATTTTGTACATACACACAGTCACACATACACATGCCTACTCTTTTCAATCCCTATGGTGTCTCTACACCCATTAACACAACACACCTAATACTCTCCTACAGCTGGGCAGTCAGACGTGGTCATCTTATATAAATATTTCTGCTAAGAAAATGCTCATGAGATGTATGTTAGTGATGACATTTTTGTTTATAATTTTAAGTAACCAGATCTCTCATCTTTTATCTTATTGTTCTGGACCTTGTCTCATCTTTCTTATGAACTCCTAACAATTGCAATGTATGTGAGCAGAATGAAATTATTTGGCATATCTCACTGGACAGCAGCTATAAATGCTTGAATGTACAAAAAAATATGCACATTTGGACACTATCACTGGATACCCAAAGGCTTAGCTTCCAGCATCAAAGATTTTAAAGTACTTTTAATTTCAAATAAATATGAAGGGAAAGATTTCATACAAATACAAGCTGTCAAGGTTTGGCTTGAATTGATCCAAACAAAACAATACTTTAAAACATCTTTACCTGCTTCTTTGCATATTGCTACAGCAAAATATGCTAAGTAAAAGGGAAAAAAACCCAATTACCTAGTTTGCAACAACTGAAAATATTCACAGTAAAGCCAGAAATTGTGAAGCTTAACAGATGTCAACTTTAATGAACATTTTGGGATTGAGTTATTGCAAGAGTTTATACAAATCATTCAAAAAAGAACAGGGCTGGTATTTTTGTCTACGTGGAAATCTTTCTAGAATTTGGATTTTACCTTAACATTTTTATTCAGTGAAACCCAAACTAGAAAGCTAATGCTTGGAAGAAAAAGTAGTAGATGCCTAGACTGACAGCACAGGCTCTTTACAACTACCATTGTTGATTTTCAGACAACTTTATCTCAAACTGGCTTAAATACATTGTATTTTCAAATTTTGACCCAGTTTCTTTTTTCCTATAAAAGCATTTATTTTCACCTTCAAACTTCAGAGATTTTCCTGCCTACAATTGCAATCCATCCCTCTCTTTTTCTGATAAATAATTTAGACGATTGTCGTCTCTCATTGCACAATCAACATGAGTTTAAGAATGGTGCAATAATTTAACTTCTGTTACCCATAATGAGCAATTTTTCAACATGGACATTTCACATCATGTTCTGTTTCAAGATATGTCTTATACTCCTCTGCTTACTGATGGGATGGAATAAACAAGCAAAAACAACAAGCAACTCAAATTCCTCAGATTGGACAATGACTAATTAAGTGTTAGTGTCCAGGAAGGGTGTCAAACCAAACAAGGGATGAATAGAGCTTGTTTGCCACACTCTTAATCAAAAAACTATTTATGAAACATATATCTGGTCATCTTGATAGTGGAAAAATAAATAACAAACATAACTCATAAAAGCTGGGGTGTGCAAATTTTGTCCAACTGAAGGTGCCTGGGCAACTTGCAAGGAAAGCAAAGCTGATCCTGCAAACTCCTCCATCCAAGTGATATTTAACCTCAAGAAAATAATCCAAGTGACTACAATAGTGCTTTGATATGAAGAATGAGAACCTTTAAATTGTACATGTACTCTAATTCACAAAAAATTGAAAAGGCCGCACGCATTTTGAGAACCAAGATCTCATTTGATAGAAAATATTAAAGTGTGCTAATTTCCATGGGCCAGCTTCTACCAAGGAATATTAAACTCTCATTTTCTGACTTGCATTATGAGTTAAAAGACCTTTTTCCCCAGTACGTGATTCTTCTAGGACCAGCAACATCTCACCTGTCCAAAAGGGAAGTCAGCTACACAAACTCTTGCTTACAGGGAATAAAAGCTCTGCTTTAGACTATTCTGTTCTAAAGCAAACTCTTTCCAAGTTGTCTTCTTAGAGAAACTTACCGTCACTTAGCAGGTAATTGCTTTTTGCAGGCATTATTATATCAACAGCTTAGTCTATTTCAATTAATATGAAGTAGAATTCAACTCTCCTTCCATCCACTCTCCCCAAAAACAATATTAAATATAAACTCAATTTAATATCACTATGCCAAAATTTAATAATTTCATTAACCGGACTACCTAACAATCTTTTGTTACACAACATACTGAACTATATAAACATAATTTTTGGCATATGTGTATTTTAATTCAAAACCCTAGTTGGACAGCACAATGCAACATTTGGCAAATCACAATCTTATCTTGGCTTTTGTAGTAATAATGTCTAAACAAAAGTAGACATTTACTGGCAACAGCAAACAGCGGAACTCGTGTCTTTTCCTTTTCACAATTCACAGTATCATGCTGGCATTTGTTATACTTTTCTAAGCACATTTTGACAGCTAAAAATGTCCCACATTATATCTCAATGTAATAGCTGTTTTACATTATATTTTTGTATCTAATCCACTTAAAAAAATGATGATCCAATTACTTTTGATACAAAAGAATTCCTTAGAAATTCTGGTAATTAAATCTAGCAACCTCGAGAATTTCTTGAGTGTCCTATGATTATTTTTTTTTGTGTGATCTCATATAGGCAAATTCAAGACAGCTCCTATGCAAGCACTGTCCAAGTTGCTTCAAGCATACAAACCATATCAAACAGATTTAAAAGGTTATTGTGCTGTTGCTCTGAAGAAGCAGGAATGAGGTGAGACAGAAGTGAATTGCCACACTTTGAGCTTACTGGCTGACCTTCCAACCCTTTCTCAACTTGTTCCTGCACACTCCAAAGCATAAAGCTGCCTCTTCTCTTCAAAAAGAGTTAAGAAAATGGTGTTGGAATGTAAGAAAACATCATAACAAGAGATAGAGGGAAGCAGGTACTTGCACTTTCATTTCTTTGTTTTGCATAGAAGATAACTGGTTTCATGGGAGTGCAGTTTGAAATAAAATGATCTTAAATGAGACATGATTGTCCTGAGGACTGCTTTTGCTTGCAAATGTTATGCTTTCTGTTTTTAACCTAACATCTACAAGGATTCTATTAAAAAGAGAGCAATGATTTATCAGTATGCGTACACTGCACTTTTGACAACTGTTTAATCAATGTTACTCTTTTCCCAATAAAAGTTAGCTTCTGGCTCAATATGGAATTTTCACAAGGCAACAGAGAGTAAATATTTTTTCAACTAGCAAAATGTGATCAGAGAACCTCAAAAGTTCTTGACAGGTACAATATGTGCAGGTGTTCTACCAAAATTACATCAAGCTTTTATTAAAAAAATAAAGATTAGGTATTTTAAATAAAAAGAAAGCTTTTAGAAAGGACTATTTAGGTGTTAAATATTTGAAGGATAGGTAGGAATCTTTTTCCTTGTATATAGGAAAGAAATACCACACACAGGACGTGCAGCTAACCAACAAACTTATTTGAGTGCATAAATGACTCATGCAAAATGTACAACCATGTGTGAAGGCTTCAAAATGCAAGCAGATAGTGCAGGGGCTTGGCAAGCACAGCTCTCCCGCTTTGCTAATGATAGCTTCTCCCAGATTGTTTATGTAGTGTGCCAGGAGTGTCAACTGATGTGGATAGTACTGGAAACTTTCAGGCATAATTAACCTCTGTAGCCTCTTAATGCAGTTTCACCTGTAATCCACAGGTCCATATCAGAGAAGAGCAGAGAGTTTGTTCAGACCCAATTGTAACATTTCACAGAGAAGTTACTGATTAAATCCAGACATACAGACAGTAAAAGAAAAGGAAAACAGAAAAAAAATTGTCATGTGGTGCCCATTATCTCCATATATCATCTGCAACAGTCCACACTTCTTCTGTGACATCTTGATGCATCAGGGGAGTGTTAAGAACAGCTTTGGTTGATATATCTATCTTAGAATGGAAGGAACAAGTGAAATTATACCTAATGGCTTCAAGAGATACTATATTGAAAAGATCTGTCACAATATGAAAAAAAAATACATCAACACATTCTTTTCACCTCTCCTCAACACAGAAGCAAGAGACCTCTGTGGATTATATCAAATGTAAATACACCGCCACATAAAACACATTGTTTCCCAAAGTGCTTTTCTAAATACAAAAGTGTGTTTAGCATAAAAAAGACACAACTTATGAAAAAAGTCCTGGTTGCTCAGTTTGCTCTGTATCCGGAACAAATGGCAGTTGTCTTGCTACTCCTGAAAAAAGTCCTGAGGAAGCAACGCCTTGCTTGGGGAGCAGAAAACAACCATATTTCCTAATGTTTACCCTAAACCCATTGATAACACTGGGGAATGAAGCCAAGGAAGTAAAGGTATAGCCCTGCCTGTTCCCTTCTACTTGTGGGACAGAGATAATGGCCTATGGGCAGGTTTCTGCATGGAAAGCAACAGTTTTGTGCACAGTGTTAAGCCATTATGGGAATGCACACTAATTCTCTAGTATTTCTAATTCAATAATTCCTAGGGACTGAAGCTACCTAAGGACTAGCTGGAACTGTCTATTCCTTCAGCCGTACAGTCATCAGTGCCTTGAGCTTCAAGTATTAACTTAGACATTTTACAAATGGTCATACTGCTTGCCTGGACCAAGAACTTGGACACACGCCTATGCGAAACACAACATAGTCATTCTCTGTGTTCAGCATCGTGTCAGTGAAGAGCTTGATTATGTTGGCAAAGAATACTACAACTCTCTTTGAGCATTTATTTGCTCACTGTCTAATTCTTTTACTATTTTGAAATTACTAAGCTATATATGGAACCTTTATGACCAACCATTATTTAATTTTAAAACATCACTAAATTAATTTTATTTTCCCATAGAAATAATGGGCTTCAATCAAATTTTCAATTAAACTTTCTAAAAATTATGATAAAATTTGTTTTTTAGACTTCTAAAAGACGAAGAGAAACATCTTGTTATGCTTACTATAGTAAAAAAAATAATCAATTTGGACAGTTTTCATGATATATTTCTAATTCCCACAAAATGCCATACTTCATCTAAACCCACATTATTTTGGACTTTGATTTTGCAGGAAAGTCTGTTTCAGTATTTCATATTCACTCTAACTGGAAAATGCTTTGACATTTCAACATTTTTAAGAAAGTGGGGAAAATAAGTTCCTTCCCCTAAACACCCATAAAAAAATATTCTCCTTTCAAATTTCAAGACAAGTCTTATATGCAAATCAATGAGAGTAAAACATCACATGACAAATTGTTTCAATTTACCTTTGTCTGCATCAGCTGTATTCTCACCATCACTCTTAAGAGAGTACTTCAACCTTTCCAACACACTGTCCTGTCAAACACTCTGTAAACGAGGCCCATTCCTATAGTCCACATTTCATTTACTAATTGGGCAGAGGGCAGCCTTTGCCAAGTGGCAGATGTGAGGTCTGTTTTGGGGGTTTGTAAGTTTTGGCAATCTTGGAATTCTTCTTTTAGGTCTAGGACATGGTGCACACTTCTGGTTTAAGACATCCAGTCATCCATCAAGCTCCTGGAATGTGTAGAGGACTGCTTCCTCATACAAATGTTAGACATGCCAACCAGGAACGAGGCACTGCTGGACTTGCTACTCACATATCAAGAAAACCTGCTTTGTAATATCTAGGGTAAGTGGTAGCATTGGCTGCAGTGATTACAATACTGTGGAGTTTGGGATCCTGCTGAGCACGCTGAAGGTTAGTACGAAGACAAAGTTTTTACATTTTAGAAGAGCAACCTTCAGCTCACTCAGAGCTCCATTGGCAGGGATTCCACGTGAAGCTCCCATGGAAGATAAAGCAGTTAGCAAGTGCTGGGAGTTTTTCACAAACGCTCTCCTGGAAGCACAAAAACAGTTCATCTCCTTTAAAGCTAAGGGAAATAGGCGGAGCAAGAGACCCCCTTAGCTTAACTGCGAGCTTCTGAGTCTGCTCAAAACCAAAAGGGGAGCATACCAGAGGTGGAAAAGCAGACAAAAACCCATTGAGAACTACAGGGGCATTGCCAGGGCATGCAGAGATGCAGTCAGAAAAGCAAAAGCTCAGCTTGAATTGAAATTGGCCAGAGATGTCAAAAACTACAAGAAAGGGTTCTTCAGGTACGTAAACAACAAGCAGAAACAGAAGGAACATACTGGCCTGCTGTTAAACAGGAGAGGTGAATTAGTCACCAACAATGCTGAAAAGGCAAAGGTTCTCAACACTTCCTTCACCTCTGTCTTTACCAGCACTGTTGGGCCCCAGGCCTTGGGAACAACAGTCCAGGTTGATGCAGACACAGACCCACTGCCGGTGAAGGAAGAGTTGGTATGTGAACTATTGCAGGAGCTTGACCCCTACAAACTGATGCGCCCTGACACTATCCACCCGAGAGTGTTAAGAGAGCTGGCTGATGCCATTGCAAGGGCGCTCTCCATAATCTTTGAGAAGGCCTAGAGATCAGGGGACATCCCAGAAGACTGGAAGAAGGCTAACGTCACCTGCATCTATGAGAAGGGCTTACAGGAGGATCCAGGAAACTACAGGCCCATCAGTCTTACTTCAGTCCTTGGAAAAGTTATGGAATGAATCCTCCTGGGTGCTATCATAAGTCAAATGAAGCATGTGATTGGGAAAAGCCAGCAGGGATTCACCAAGGGTGAATCGTGTTTCACAAACCTGATCGCCTTCTACAACAAAGGCACTTGCTTGGTGGATGTGGGGTGAGCAGTGGACCTTGTCTACCTGGATTTCTCCAAGGCTTGCAATACGATTCCCTACAGCCTCCTCCTAGAGAAACTGATGCGCTACTTTCTAGACACGTGGTCTGTATGGTGGGTGGGGAACTGGCTGACGGGCTGCACCCAGATGGTGGTGGTAAACAGCTCCTTTTCAAACTGGCAACCTGTCACAAGTGGGGTCCCCCAGGGATTGACGCTGGGCCCAACACTGTTTAATATCTTCATAAGTGATCTGGATGATGGGATCAAGTATACTCTGGTGAAGTTTGCTGATGGTATCAAACTGAGTAGGGAAGTGGACACTGCAGAAGGGAGAGCCACCCTGCAGGAAGACCTGGATAGGCTGGAGGAGTGGGCTAACAAGAACCTGATGAAGTTCAGCAAGGACAAGTGCAAGGTCTTGCACCTGAGAAAACACAATCCAGGAGTGCAGCACAGACTGGGATCTAGCTGGCTGGGGAGCAGCTCTGTGGAAAGGGACCTGGGAGTCCTGGTGGACAGCCAGCTCAGTTTGAGTGAACAGTGTGCTGCTGCGGCAAAGAAAGCCAACAGGATGCTGGGTTGCATCAGCAAGGGCATCACCAGCAGAGATAAACAAGTCATTATCCCAGTCTAGTCAGTGCCATACGTGGAATGCTGTGTTAGTTTTGGTCCACGCTATACAAAAAAATGTGGACAGGCTGGAGAGGGTCTAGAGAAGGGCCACAAAGATGATCACAGGACTGGGAAGCAAGACATATGATGAAAGGCTGAGAGAATTGGGTTTGTTCAGCCTTGAGAAAAGAAGGCTTAGGGGAGACCTTATCACCATGTTCCAGTACTTAAAGGGTGGCTACAAAGAAGATGGAGACTCCCTTTTTACAAGGAGTCACATGGAGAAGACAAGGGGTAATGGGTACAAGTTACTCCTGGGGAGATTCCGATTGGACAGAAGAGGAAAATTTTTCACAATGAGAACAATCAGCCATTGGAATAATCTCCCCAGGGAAGTGGTGGATTCCCCAACATCGGACACTTTTAAGATTCAGCTGGACAGGGTCCTGAGCCATCTTGTCTAGACAGTGCTTTTGCCAAGAAAGGTTGGACCAGATGGTCTTTGAGGTCCCTTCCAACCCGGTATTATATGATTCTATGAAGACCAGTCACCTAGGAGTTCTAGACAGGCGGGAGAATGAAAGCATTATCTTACAAGAAAAGGGCATGTCTACACAGAACCAACCAGAAGACCCACAAGACATACTTCAAATTAAACTGCCCCAGAAAAGCTATTAAACCTGGGTTTGGAAAGCAAGACAGCTATGTTTCCACAGTGCCACAAAAGAATTAATATGCTCCACCAAGATGCATAGCTTATTAGCCTATGTGGATGTAGCTACACTGCTTCACATCCAGAACCACCAGCAAGATGGTGGGCTGTGTCTCAGCACACTGTTTTCTGTTTAGTAATGAACTTGGCATATTAAGCTTAGCAGAAGGAAAAAAAAAAAAAGGAGACAATATAACTGCCTCCTATGTGTACATTGTGGTGGTGAACTCTAAAGAAGAAAAGCTGTGGGAACAGTGAAGGATGCTACTGGGCAAGAAGCAGGACGAGTAGTGCTGATTATGAAGGTATTTTGATTGAAAATAATAATTATTTGTAGCCCTTACAGGAGTGAGATTGCAGAACAGCCTTCAGCTAAGGACTACAGTGATCAAACCTACCTGGTGTTAATTGAACTTCGTAAATTTCTGAACAAATTTATGTGCCAAGCACTGGTGATAACAGGGGCTATATTAGGGTTCCCAGGAGGTTTTCCTTGGTTCTGCTTTCCTGTGACTCGACACAGTTTTAACTAATGAACACACACCGACCAAGTGTAACAAATGCCCATGGTGAGGCTGTGTATGCAGCAGAGCTCCCCAGTCATCGTAAACCACACAGCAATGCTGGCTGCTTCCTGATCCTGGGGCACAAAGTCTGCCTGACCACTTTGAAGTGATCCACCAAAAGTTGATGTTAAAAGAAGAAGCCAGAGAAAGATGAGTAGAGATATTTTTTTTGGTACCGTAAGTTCACTGGTTACGTATTACATGGCTTTGTAGATCGTTGCCTGTTCTTGGCCAAGAGCCACAAACCACTGCCCACCTACCTACAGCCCTCAAACTGCCACAGACAGGATGTTTGTAGGTGGGAGAGGCCATCTGGAAGTGCCAATCTTGTGGAGGAGGGAGCATTCTGGAAGTGTAGTACAGATGTTGTTGATACTGTGCATAGACTGCTGTTCCACAGAAACCATCTGCTGAAGCTATCCAGTAGGAATTGTTCCAATA
Source organism: Burhinus oedicnemus (assembly GCA_008921705.1). NCBI lineage: Eukaryota > Metazoa > Chordata > Aves > Charadriiformes > Burhinidae > Burhinus > Burhinus oedicnemus. Next base: position 826,777 of record VFFE01007022.1, read on the forward strand.
TTAGCATTTTACCTTTGAAATTTATGCAGATAAGGAGAAGACAGAATTTCTAAGGCAGTTGCAGGGCACAAAAGATGAGGAGCTATTGTGTGACTTCAGAGTGCTCCTGCCTCCCCACTGCAGCTTGCAGCACAAAGAATTCTTTTTTTAATTTCCTTTTCCTCTTTATCCCACAACTCACCTTTTCCTTTGGCTATTTCAGCCTTCTGTAAAGCTGACATCTGCAACTTCTTCCAGGATTGGCACAACCAATAAAATCAACTGGTATTTTCTCCTGGACTAGGTTCTAAGGTGGTATTATTACTTTTATAAGGTGCTGAAATGATACTCTTGATAGAAATTGAAATCACAGTGTGAATAAATTGGCTACTTTAGATTGCCAATTTCAGAGAAATATGAGGAATGTGCAGCTGAGATCCTGGACTGCTACACTTAGGTACAGGGGCAAAATTTCATCCTCCCTGTTCAAAATCTAAATGATTTTGATGATTTTATATCAAATGTCACTCCTTTTAACACTCCCTTTTTTTCCTTCTAAAACATCCTGCATCCCTGTTATGAATCATGACTAAAGGAAAAAAAAATAATCTATACCAGCCACTCTTTCTATGATTTCCCCAAGTGGAGCTTAGCTGCTCTCCAAACACTCTAGTGTACACTTGCTTTAGATACTATCAGCCAGGATGGCTGAAATCTTGTATTTAAGCCAATAAAGCTGAGATACGTGATTTTGCATGGGGGAAATTATGGAATGCTAGCATGAGTTGGTGAGATTTAGCAACCTCAAGCAGAGGAGGTAGGACAAGTTGCTGGAGGGCTTCTCCTCTACTCACTCACTTCTGGTAGTGACTCCTGATTGCAATAGTCTCTTCATTTTTTCAATGTCAGACCTGTTTCTCCTGCCTTTCTGTAGGCAATTTTCTTTTGTTCCTGGGTGAATATCTTTTCTTCATTTAAATCTCTCCTAAACACTAACTTAACCATAAAAGCTTAACAATATGAGAAGAAAGCACTTAGAATTATGAATTTAGAATCCATATGCAAAATCTGTTGGTTTTCAGACTGTATACTTCCAAAAGGAGACTCTCTCCAGCTGGTATCTGTAGTGAATACATTAACAGCACTTAATTATCTTTCATGGTAAAACAAACTTAGTTCCCAAACTCTTCCAAATGATAGCTTATGGGTTACCAGCAGCTCCTAGGTTTGCTCATTAAGAACAACTAATTTTCAAACATTGCCAATTTTCTTGACTCCACTGGCTGATGGGCACTTTCCAAGAGAAGACACTTTCCAATACCACTGTCTTGAGACAGAATTGCCTATTGTGTCTTTTCAATTACTTCTGCAGACTTTTCTTCTACTTTCTGTATCTTTAACTAGTGTTAAAGTTGTCATTTAATCTGTCATACACGTACATCTATGTTGGAGACACACTCTGTTATACAAAATACACAGTATTTCACCTTACCCTTCAATTACCATTTCTATTAGGAACACTAATATAATCCTTTCTATTGTGAACACAAAATAAGGAACAAAGTAAAATCATCAGTCCAGGGATTTATGGTGGAATAAGCTTTAATAAAGATAAAAGAAAATCCTGGTCTTTCAACTCTCTGCGTCCATCCCTGTCTCTGAAGAAGGGGAAAGTAACACAGCCATATTTCAAGATTTGGTTAGCTAATGTCTAGAGATGAAAAAGTCTAACATTGAATAGCAAACCTAAGATCTGTAGCACATTTCTAGATTTTCTTTAACACGAGAATTTTAAATACTTGTTACTTACATTTTTGCTGCAACTCAACAAACTTTCTGCTACTACTTATCAAAAGTAAACATGGACTTATTGTTCTGAGTATAGATGTATCACTACAGTAAAACAGTCTGTTGGCCTAACATAGGACTCTGTAATACTGTCTTTTTCTAAAGAGCTCTTATCCAGTTGAAAAGTTCACCTTACCATATCAGTTATTTTTGTTTAGAGCTATTTTAACTTTTTTTCCTAATGGAAGCCAATTAGAAAAATGAGGGCAAGAGGTTAAGCATACATCTGGTCTCCCTATTTAACATAGAGGTTTATCTTTTGCATGTTGCTGATGATATTTTAGAAGAGGGGCACAAAGGAAAACAAAAAATTCCCTGCCCTAACACTTGTATATTTTTCCATTATGAAAACGGAAGCCTCCATTTCTCATTTGACATATGAAATAACTCTGCCATAAAAACCTGTATTTTTCAGATTTGTGTTTAATTGTTGGAGCCAAGAAAAGGATGTGAAGAAATAAGACAGATCTTACTTGAGCTGACACTGTTTAAAAAGTAGGCTATGGCAGGCATGGCTCTCATTATATTTAAGT
>VFFE01007022.1:829643-884641 GCA_008921705.1 Burhinus oedicnemus
TAAGAAATGCAAAAAAAAAAAAAAAAGGGCAACAGCAAAAACCTCTGCTACAAAGAAGTTGTGTTAACTAGGATTCATTAGCAAGGTATTTATTGGAATAGGAGAATGAGACTAGTACTTTAACTAAGTAAACTCTGAAATTACTATTAGATATCTAGAAGTGTCTAACATTTGTCATCCTTTGCTAGGCAAAGCATACGCTCTGGTCCTCCTGAAGACATTAATATAATGTCTCCAAATACTGCAATAATGACACAGATTTCTACTTATTCTCAAGATGTTTCACGTGATGATAGCTTTTACATCATAAACTCGATAGAGCAAACTCTCAGTGGTGCTCTGAGCAATAGCTTCACAAGGATTACACCTGAAAATGTACGTGTGTTCTTCAATTAGGGCCCTTACAGATTCTTTTGAAACTTCATCTTATGCAGTACATTAGTTGCATCATCATGCAATCTACTCTTGCATCGTCAGTATGTCTGTGAGTGTGTAACAGGAGCTTTGCATGTAGAACTTACATAGCTTGTCACACAAAACACATCTATAAATTTATGACGGGCTCTGTGAGAAGCAGAAACATTCTGAAACTATCTTTAAAAAATATTTTATTGAAAAAACAACAATATTAATATTAGAAAATGCCAAACTGAAGTTTATTCAAACATCAAAATTATGTTCGCATCCCCATTATGGACTTACTGAGAAATGTCTGGTAACCTCAGCTGTAACCTCTTGTATTAACAACAAGGTAAGAGAAAGTAGTTAGATGTTTTTATGTACTGGTTTTTCTGCTCATCATTACAGACACTTCTTGAGTCTCCATTGGTGTGTGAGCACAGGTACGGTACTCCTCACATCTGTGGCTCCCTTTTTAAGGATTTTAAACTGTGATTAAGGTTTGGAGGTCCCTGGATAAGAGAACTGACTAACACTTCCTCCATCTGCACAGCAGCAATTTTTTTGTAGCATTATTGAATTTGATAGTTCAGACAGACAGCACTAAAGATCTTCCTGAATATAACCACTGTGGTTTGCTTTTTTTTTTTTTTTTTTTTTTTTTTTTTTTTTTTTGATTTATTTCATTTTGCACACAGGAGTTACTATCATTCAGTCTGTACTGAAAAGCTACATCAGTCTTTGTTATGCCTTGAGTACAGCTGGAAACTAAAAGGTTACATCTTGCTGACCTTTATGGTCTACTGTGTACATTTATAAAATCAGCAAAACCAAAAAGGGAAGAGTTCCACAGAAAAAAATATTATAGATATTTTACAATAGTGTGTCTCCAAATCCTCATCTTTGCAAAATGTTTCCAGTTTCATAAGCAGAATCAGCTGCAAGCAGAGTCCACAAATGCATGTGTGGCAGAACTGAAGGAATAAAGCAAGCATGGTGAATTTTGAGCAAATCTGGATAATGCTTTGAGGAATTATTTGGTGTGTGGTCTGAGGCAAGAAGCCACAGAGAGACGGAAGTTAATCTTATGTACTCCCCAGCTGCAGATACATCTTTTTGAGAGCAGACTGCAGGAGGAGACCCAAAAGAAATGACCAAGACACCAGATTAATAACACATGAGCCAAGTGTCAGCTCATTATATGTGTTTTCACTAAAGTTGAAAAGACTTGGATGGCTGTCATTTCAACCAGAAGTTGTGACATGTAAAAGTAACTGTAATAAATTAAACTGAAAGAATAATGTCTGTGACACTAAAGGGGAAGTATCAATAATTAAAAAACGGTAGGAAAAGAAATAAAAACCAAACAAATAATTCCAGTAGCTTAACTCCAACACATAGACAGCATTGCAGGGAAATGAAGCTGTCCCAAAAACATATAATAGGGCCAAATACAATAAATATTAGGTGGAGATCATGCTCAAATTTCTTCGACTGATAGGCATGACAGTAAAGAGACTGAAATTGCAATTATATTTTAACTCTTTAATCATAGAAATTATATAGATCCTTGAGCTAAAACATCCTAATATTCATACCTGTAAAGCAAAATAAATTTTGACATTGCTCATGATTATAATGTTCATGCAATGCAACCAGGTCTACAGCTTAGCTTGACAAAAGGACAGATCCAATTTGCACCTATGCCCATGCTATTTGGTTAGGAGCTATTTTGCCACTAGCTTTTGTATTACACTATGCAACAGATTTGTTGAGTAATCTTGACAGAGTGCTCGCAAGAGAGGCTACAGAATAACTTTTCCTGGGGAATCTTAAGTTTTTTTCTAGTTAAAAGACAAACACCTATGTCTGCTAGAGTTAAGAAGCAGCCTACTCTTTCCTGTTCCGTAAGAGGACAAAACTGCCCCTGCTACTCCATATATACAAACCTTTCCATAAAAAGAGAATGATTACCCTGCAGGTGGGCTTTTTTTTTTTTTTTCCTGGCACTCATCACAGTGTTACTAGTGTGTTTCACATATAATTTGTTTTCGTAACACCCTTGCTCATGTAGGAAGTATTACTATCCTCATTTCATAAGCAGCAAAGAGCCAAAGAAAGATTAGAGTCAAATACACTTATAAATTTTGGGGTACAATGGATAACAAACATATATAGGACCTGATATTTCATAATACCTAACACTTTATGGCACTCCCTATACTCAAAGTTTAGTTCCCGCAGACTATCCCTGTGCTAAATTGTTCAGTCTTCTTCGCTCTCTCTTTAAGCAGATTCCTCCTCTGTGTTACTTGACTATCAGCAGAAGGAGCACAGGGAACTCAGAAGAGTCCCCCAGCTCCGTTCATGCCCAGGGTATCTTCACAGCACATGGTGAAGGATGTGAGCATTTAGTTTCCTGCAAAACCACATCATTAGTCCAGCTCTTATGCATTTCAGTCTTTTTTTGATAAAAAAACACCTTCATGGACATTAAGAATCTTTCTAAATTTCAAGAAACCCACAAACTCTTCTACAAAGAAAGACTGTGTTGGACCTTTTCTTTCCCAACCAGTTTAGCTGCAGCCTTGACAGGTAGCTGTTCTGTGAGGTATACCATCCAGCCGAAATGCACTTCCTCCTCCAAAGCCCTATAGCAAGGTATTTTACACACTGCGTTTACCAATAGTAATCTTTCTATGTCTTCCATAAAGAAATCTTAAAATGTTTTCAGCAATGTCAATGGGTTCAGTCTTGTAGCTCCTTAATACACAATTACCAGCTTTGAAACAACTGGGAGTCACTGTTCTTGCCTGGTTTATGCCATATGAGAAAAGGAAGTACCAAGGAATAACTAAGTAATATATAGCTGCTACATAGTCTAAATGCCATGGGTTCCAGTTACCATGGAATCAGGTTCCAGACTGGGTTCCAGTTACCACTGCTCTGGTTATTCAGGCATGTGAACCTGTGAGAGAAACAGCCCATTTCTCTACATTATACTTCGAGCAGAGATTCTTGTTAGTACTGTCCCCCTCTCCCTGTCCTGCAGTATCTCCCACCATATACTGTCAATAGGAAACATCATCATTGCCAGGATGGATAGAATTGGAAGTCTGAATGATCTCAGCATCTCCCTCCATCCTCCTTGGCCTAGGACTACGGCTGCCCACTAACCTTAGTAAGTTTTATTTTAGCTGCTTAAGTGGTTTAAACTATGCATTGCCTTAAGTGAGTCATTGCTTGTGTGTGCTCATTAGTGCTTGGAAGCAGAGGTGATGCTGGTCTGTGAATAAAAGCTGACAGATATGACAGTGGATGTTACTATTCGTAATAATCGATGTACTTGCACAACATGTGCCTTCACCCAGCATCTTCACCTGTAAGAAGCTGAAACAACAATAATTTCCTTCTATTTCTTACATGCTACTCTCTTTCCAAGCTATTTCTGTCAGAACCAGGTAAAGTGATAATTTAAAGAGTTTGCAATATTTTAGATGTCTGGTTGTACTTCAGAACACCTGGTGAAACTCAACTCATACTAACTTTCTTCTCCAGTTTACACATGGTGGTGCCTTAGCCCAGCCTGTCGGTCAAATTACCTACTGCTGACCCAGCTACCTAGTAAGGGTAGCACCAAAACCACACATGTAACTTTTATGAGAGGAGGTATCTTTTCAGCATCTGAAGAGCCAGCTGAGCAACTAGGCCTAGACCTTGAAGCAGAGTAATGAAAAGTGGCCACAACACAGTTCACGTGGTTAGCTCTAGACTCGTTCTGCTGCTGCTTTTGATATTACCATTAGTTTTGCAGCTACAGATCCTCAGTGAGCACACAATTTCTGTACTGCAGGTATTAACCCTAGTGTTTTGACAAAGGAAAGGTGTGCTGTCATCAGAACACGGGCCAGAACACTGCTCTGCTTCCCCTAAAACAGAGGAGAAGGACAGTGAAGGCAGCTAAGGTTACAGTTCAGGGGAAGGTTTTCATTAGCTTCCTTGACTCCAAGGGACAGGTGCCACAGGTACTAAGATACTTCATGCAGATGAGAGAGGTACTTCCAGTGGTTTACACTTTTAATGTTTACTTCCAGGAAACCACAGGGAAAAAATAAGTATCTGGGAAATACACAGAGATCAAACTTTGTTCTGTTGAAGTCAAAAGACTGTCTCAGTTATCAAGAGCTTCCGCATTTCCTAAAACATCCGAAAATGTATGAAAATGTATGAAAAGAAGGCACTTAAACTGCAGTCTTATAAAATGCGCTTCATATTAAATACAGTCATACCGTATCCTATTCTAGAGCATATACTCCCTTGCCCACTGTAGTAACAGTTACTGAATATATGAACTTGTAACTGTATAACTACTTCACATCTTAAAGATAAGCTTACAAAATATGACACACTTGATAACACTAAACAGCAGTCATAAAAATACCCTATTCCACCCTCAAAAGATTAAAACACTTAGAAGTTTAGGCTATCTTGATGTCCTTCAGCTGTATGTTTCTCATAAAAATTCTAGTGGATAGTACTAACATAGCGAAAAATTGAAGAAAAACCAACCAAACAAAACCCCAACTTTCTTCTTCTGTAACACAGGTTTGCTTGTGGCTGCTTTAAAATAGCTTATTACTTCCAAAGGCAAGTTTGCCGACCTTTTTGCTTGCAAGTAGCCTGTACTGACTTTGACATCAGGAACAAAGCAGGTTATTAATCCTCTTAAAGAGGGTAACGTGAAGAAAAGAATCCCAGAGCATGTACCAAATAGTATCTAGTATCTATAGAACACAGTCAGAGAAGACACAATGAAATTGAGAGTGGTAAGAGTTTATATCCCCACACCGATTACATGCTTTTAGACAAATTCAACAGGCACCTTAATGGCTTCAAAGGTCCAGGCTGTGAGCAAACTGATGATGCAGTGAGATGAGACAGAACAATTCAACATCATTGATGGTTCACAGCTGTCAAAAAGGGTAAGCCATGCTCCCTCTTCTCCCCACTTCTCTCCCACTCATGGCACATGCTCCCCTATTTCTTGTCATCCTTTCTAGACTTGCTCTGGCAGTCGTCACACTTCCCATCCCCTTCCTCTAATGCGGGAATGATACCATTGATTTATACTCAGGCTCCACTTAGCACCATGCCTTAATTCCAATTAGACAACATCCTGAATGCTTCAACATTCCCTCCCCAACTCCCACACACACTGACTGCAGCTGCACAGATGTGCATCAGGAACCTGAAAGAAAACTTGTATTTCCTTTATTTCTATGCAACGATTGGACCTCTAATATCGGTGGCAGAAGAAGGAAGAGCAATTAGACTCCTCAGCCCCCCCATTTTCACTTCTGATCCCCATGTAGGAAGAGGAGTCAGGAACTGCAAAAACCAACTTTACTGTCCTTCACATATGTCTTCCACCATGAAAGGAGTAGGCATCATATTGCTTTACTAGATCAAGGCTTATGAAAGATCTGATTTTTTTTTATATAAAATTCATTAGCATTCATGTTTTTAGTATCCTTAGCCTTTTCCTCTCTTGCACAACAGCAGAAGTTATGGAAGGGGGTAGGGAGAAAAGGAATGAAAATTTTGGTGTCGTTTCAACATTTCCTTTTTCTTGAAAGTCAGCTTCAATGTGTGCAAAAATTCCTTTTTAACTGTAGTATACACTACTGACAGATTATTTAGAGGTAAATGTGAAAGGGGACAGGCTAATAATTCTTTAGGCTAACTATAAAATAGGGGAATGCTTTACAGCCGACACTGTGAGTATATCAACCCAGTAATTGGATGCACGTGTTAGTAGCAGTAAAAAGGCACTGTCCAGTTGTCCACCTTACATGGGAATCTACTTTGAGTGTATTCTTTGATTTACTGTTGCAATTAGAGCTGAATGTTCAAAGAAAGAACAAAAGTGACCTAATTTAAAAGTAAAGAGTGCCTTTAAAGCCATTATTTAGCGTGTGACCTGGCTCACTTGGAACAATTTCTCTCCCCTGCAATTTCCATTTGTTGCACTGTACTTATGAAGTAGCATAATCAGTTTTAATAATCGACTCAGCTAATGAATTCAGTTTTAATATCCATTCAGTGATTAAAGATTAAGCCACTTCCTCCTTACTCCTACCCTTGAAGATTTTAATTTCTTCATAAACACAAAGAAGCTGACTTTTCAAAATGTCATATAACAGTGTTTCTTGTCTCCTTTGTACTGTAACTAACAGAGATGTTTTACAACGAATTGGCATTAGAAAAAGAAGCAATTAATACAGCTAGGAAAGGATCTTTGTAGTTAACAGAACTAATGGTTGCAAGAACCATTGACTACTTTTCTGAGTTCAATGCACCTGAGCAATGAAAAGCTGCAAGATATTAAAATATCACATCAAAATAAATTGTCAAAGCAAAAGAAGGAGAATTTGCTTGATAAGTACATACAGTTAGACTAGCAGTACCAGTATACCTACCGACTGAGAAACGTAAGTGTGCTAACATTAACTAAATGCATTCTCCATTTCTGACCTGACAATTTGGTTTTCAGAGCCCAAAGCGAGCAAAGGTTACTTTTCCATGCAGTCTCATCAAGCTGACAGTGGTTGTTAATACTGATAAACACTCAAACTATTTGTGCTGTTCACAGCGGCAAAGAGGTCATTAGATGATGAACCCCAGAATATTAGGATAAGGTAGTTCAGTGTTTTATGGTGACTGCAAACAGTGGTAGCAACTGTGCAAAACGTGCAAACCGAAATTTCAACTCGGTGCTATTTGGGGGAAGAAGGGACTGTAAGAACTTGATTCAGAAAGCTCTTCAGAAAACTGAGAAATCAAGCAAACAAAAACAGGTCATGAAGGAAGAATTATAACAAATCCCAAGTTGGCCAAATAATTTCTCTGCTTTGCTGACACTATTTCTATCATCTCAACTATTAAATTAAAGAATAGAAATACAAAATTGTGTAGAGAGATTTTTTTTTTTTTCCAATTTAGAACCTTCCTTGTGCAATTATATTACTTGGACAGAGGAAAAGTCAGGAATCCCACCATGACAGGAGATGTTGCCCTGTGTTCATACAGGTACCTGCTATTTTTAACTTAAGACACACAGGTTAGCGAGATTTGCTCATTGAAGGGTTTTTCCTTTTCCAAAATGAAAGGGTACCTGGAATAAATGGAAACTCCCCTATTGCAGGATCTAATCTGACTCCCATTTGAAGTGAAAAGGCCCCTATTCACACACACAGCTCAAAGACATCTGAAAGTCATCTTAAAATGCCTTATTTCAAAACAGAGGATCTTATCCTACAAGTGAATGCATCCAAGATGTTTCAGAAGCATAAGCACATTCTACAGCGCTCACTCAGCTAACACCCCCTTTAAAGGAAGCTTTGACTGAGCCTCTACCTGAGAACCCTCCCATTAAAACAGCAGCATGGCGTCTATAAGCCTGCATGCCCCTTGGTTTCTTTCTTTTGAGGTTTTAAGAAGAACAAATTTCCTATTTCCCCTAACTCTTTTTTTTTTTTTCTGCAAGTGGCTATAAGTTAGATTTATGAAGACAAAAAGACTTCTTACAACTGTATATTTTGAACAGATTTATGACAGGGCTATAGCATCAGTATGGAGGGTCCACAAGGCAGGAATGCAGTAAGGGTAACAGGAGAGTGTCATGTAGACATTAAATAGTACAATTCTTTCCACATCCATAAATCCTAAGTGTCTAAGGTTGTATACTGCTGGTTATAAATTATGTAACTGACTTCTACAAAGAAAAAAAAAAAGACTTAAAGTGAGAAATCATCTCCATAAGAGCTTATACATTTCATATAAAAGAACCTATGTTTCAAATTACTTCACTAAAGCAGTATTATTTCCTATTTTAGGTGGTTTTGATAGGTAAAAAAATAAACCAGATCTCTAAGGAGAGCAAAACAACAAAACACATATGCCTATTAATCAGTCTTCAGAAAAACAGAGAAAAGTTCTCACATTAATTTACAAACACCAGCTCATGAGGAGTTGATAATACCAAATGGCTAGCTTAAAAAATGTTCAGTAGCAAAAGAACATATTTTACCAAGGATTCTATTCTCGTTTGAGCTTTACAGCTGAGGTTAAGGTACCTATCAAGCTTTATGATTTTATTACACCTGAGGTATAATTAAGAAACTGAGTATCAAACTGAGTATACTTAATCAAAACACATTTAATGCCATTTTTTATGTATATAACCCAATATATAGTACAAATCTGTATTTATATGTCACGTTTTAAGTGCACACACTTAAAACCCTCAGTTCAGCATTTCTAGTAATTAGACTGGTTGTTTACAATGTTTTGGCCTACAGAATGAGGCTCAAAACTTTCTTGCTACTAGTCACTATGTTGCTAATCTGATCCCACACTGCCTAAAGCAAAACCAAAGACTATCAGGGACTTCAGCAGATCCTGAAGCTATGTATAAAAGATAATTCCATACTCAGGGGAAAAGCCTGGAATAGGTTAGCTCACGCGAAGTAGCTAATTATTTCATGCTAGCTCCCCCAGTGAACACTCCTACTCTGCAACTGCAGTGCCTTTGCGCTGTTTGGATTAATCCACTTTGGATGCTCAGAAAGCCTCTCAGCTGGTGTAAGCGCTTTTAGCTTTGCTTGAACTGAATTAGCTCATACAGCTGAGGATCCAGCCCCTTCTTGTCCACCTACTTCGAGCAGAGGTGACACCAGGCAGTGGCTGTGCCGCCATCTACCGTAGGTTTTGCATAGCACTGTTTGGTCCAAAGCCCGCAGGAATCGCTCCAGCAATTCTTCCCACTAGTATCAGTGACATAGACTCCACTCCCCAAACAACAGCCTGATCCTGCAATCCTTGCTCGGGCAGAACTCCCTCTACAGACTGCAGGTTAGCTGCTGCTAATTAAGCATCACATATTGTGTTACCATTCTTCAGCTATTAAGATCTGTCCTGTAAATTTCAAGTCGGTGTGCTTCATAGCACTATTAACAGTTGCCTTAAAAGTCAATTGAGAATAGTCTAATGCTCAAAAATATGTTCAAGTTTTCCTGAACTAGTTTATCATACATCATGTAGCCCAATGCTTGCCATCCATTAAACCCAAACAGTTTCACTGTCTTCAGGAAAGCTTTCTGGGTACAAGTAAAAGTAGACTCTGCATGCAATTCTCTGTATGTTCTAATATATGGCTTAAGCTTCTCTTGGTCATCCTAGATCTCAAGTTATACTGAAAGCTTTTGTAATTGCTCTTTGGCAGCTTTTTGATTATTTACACACACACCTCCCCCTACCAAGTACTTAAGTCACCAGAAAGCAGTACAGTTCTCCTTATTCATGCATGCAAATAGCTCTATCAAGAACAGGGGGCAAGGGACTTCACAGCTGCAGTGCTGCGGGCCAAGCTAGTAGTTGCATTTTGAGGATAAACTTCCAGATGTAAGGAACAACAAAACAAAACCTAAAAAGTGTCCTACTAGTGACAGACACCCTCCAGCTATGTCAAATGCTGCAAGTTCCCCCAGCCTCCTGACACAGCAGTCAGAAGCCACCTCTGTTCCCATTACCCTACAGGTAGAGAAAGGCTGATGGAATAATTCCAAGCAATCAAGTTGGAAAACATCTGCCAGAGTAAACTCTCTACACTATATTTATAGAGCAAATACATGAATGCTGCTTGAGCCATTTAAAGGCTGGAGACTCAATTCTGTTTTCGGAATGTTTATTCTGACTTTCTCTAACTGTTCTTACTTGACAGTGTTTAGTTGGCAGCCAGCCACGAAAGCTGTTGTCTAATTACACAACATATCATGATCTTACAGCCCTACAGATAAGGCTTTACTGCAGCATAAAAGGATTTTAGACATTAGCAGATGAGAAAAAGAAAATTAGCCTCCAAATTAGAATATTTCAAGGTCTTGTGTATCAATAGTCACTATTATTTGTTTAAGAAAGCATGTTTCGAAAGAGGAACTTATATTAGAGACTAAATAGCCTTTAATGTTAAACAGGCTACAGTTGAGTGGTCTGGCTGGCTAACCCTTTATGCATGGCAGAAATCTACTCACATATGAGTACATATTTTAAACTGTCTTAACGATACTCTATATTTGCACGTAATCAGTCCACCAGGGGATTACGGCAGTGCTATGATGCCACAGCTACTTGGGAGGTTACAAGAAGCATAGATTTTGTGAATCTCTTGCAACATTTTGCTTAATAAACAGGCTTGAAATAAAGGCACAGTAAATATATTTTTAAATGGTCTCAGACTGCGTACATTTACAGAAAACACAACTTCACAGTGCAAATTATAATGACTATTAAAGAAGAACATACAACTGACTTATGTTCTGCTAACAAGATCCTAACTGTTGTGTATTTAAAGATGTTGTACACTAGGTCTGACTTCACGATGTAAGTGCGCTTAGCAAGTTGCAAGTTTTAAGATGATGGGGGTCCTTTCTTCACTGCACATAAAACTTGAGGGGCAGCATACAGCTATGTATAATAAAGGCATTGTTTTGCTTTTATATGAAACAAATTAGATTCTCCTCTCTTTCAGTAGATACTCTGCAGATGTGACAATAACCATGACATCACAAAGAATGCCAATTCTCTTTCTGATGCACTGACTGGAAAACCAGGTAAAAAGAATCACACCTTGTAGTTGCAGGGGGTTGTTCTTGCATGTAGACTGAAAGAGTAGAAAGATGTATATGTGCATTTCAGTGTATTGTACCTCTTCTTGGCAATATCTCGCAGAAGCTCATGCATGTGTACAACTTTACTCACTGAACAGCTCTGCCGCCTAAGTGGGACTGCTCAGATAGTTACTTCTCTGAGTACGCTGTTGTCAGATTAGGCCCCTTAAAGCCTTCTTGGCAGCAATGGTCTACACAGAATGGCTGGTGTTCTCAGAGATGCACACAAAGCTTTCAGAATCCCACTTTAGGGGACTGATGCTGTCCTCCTCCACAAGTAAAAATAATTTAAGAAATACAGTGGTAGGACCACGATTCCACACAAATTCAAAGTGAAGCCTTCATCATAGCTCTCTTTTTCAAGACTCTGGCTTTCTATGAAATACAGAAATGGAGGTGGTAAGATTCAGCTGCTTTGACATCTAAAGCTTTTACAAACATTAAGTGCATGATGAAGTATGAAGTTGCAAGGTGGAGCAAGTGAAGTAGTGACATATGATACAGCAGCCCTCTCCTCCCTGTTTGTAAGCCTATGTTTAATAGAAATACAGCTGAATTAACAGAATGTCTATCATACAGCATAGCAACCCACTGAAGTACTCCATACTTTACAAATTAGCTAACAAGGGATCTACTTAAGTCACTTTAAGTTGTTTTAATTTAACAGAGGATTTATCCCCAGGTTTATCTGGATTTATGTAAAACAACCCAAGAACCAAAACGTGGTTCTCCACCAGTGAAGCAAGTCAGAGTTTCCTCCAACACTTGCGTAACAGAGGTTACTTTCTCAGCATGCTCCTATAGTAGGACGCAGCCACTTAAGAGTTACAATGCCATATATTGTCATTTACTACAGTTACTTCGATTTGAGATTGCACAGGCAGGAGAACGGAATAAAGGTTACATTTCTAGCACTGACAGACAAAAATACATGACCACGCTGTTACTAAAAGCCTGATTAGTACTACGGAAAAGCTTGAAACTACAGCCATAGAAACAGCCATATGACTTTTACTTTGAAATAATTTCTTAAAAAAAAAACCAAAAACCACGACAATGAAATGCGTGTGAGGTCCGTGCGAAGGCAGTCCCAGATGTTTACAATGGAGCGAGTAGCGGTATAGCAGCGCTGCAGCCCGGGAGCGGCGGGGCGCACGCCGGGGACGCGGCAGGCACCGGCATCGCCTCACTGCCGGCTCACAGCGCCCGCCGGGCACCCCCACGGCAGAGAGTAAACCCAGGCAAAATCCCCACCCGAAGGAAAAAAAAAAAAAAACAAACACAAAAACAAAAAAAACCCAAACAAAAAACAAGCCTGCTCCGGGCTCGGGGAGCAGGGAGCGAGGAGCAGACAGCTCTTGTGCGGCTCGGGGAGAAGAGTGTGCATGTGCGCGGGGGAAATCGATGCATTGTTTCAATATAGCGTTCTCGTCAAGGCACTTTAATGACAGGGGATAATGATTTTCAGATTCGGGAGACAATGCCCCCCACACACACACACTCCGCGCCATATCCTTACAAATCTTTCTAATTTGCTTTTCTGCCAGGCGAAGAGACAAACTGTGCTCGGCGAAGCCATTTGCAAAACAAACGTAACCGGAGAGATGGGCTGGCGGGGAGCGGCGTCTCGGAGGAGCCCACCCCACCGCTGCCCCGCGCCCCCTCCCTGCCGAGGCGTCACCTTCCCCTTCCCTCCCCAGCGCCGGGGCTCGGGCGCGCCGGGGCCGGGGCTGCCGCCGCCGGGGCGCTCGGAGGGGCGGGCGGCCGCTGCCAGGCAGCGCGGCGGCGGAGCGGTACTTACTGAAGGGGCAGTTCTCCTTCTTGGTGCCGCTGACCTTGCCGTTCTTCTCGATCTTGAGAAAGTACTTGTTGTAAGAGTAGAGCTTCCTCTTGCGCACGTCTCCTTGGAGGTGATTGTAGCTCCGCACGTGTCTCCCCGCACTGGAAGGAGAGGAGAAGGACGAGGGGAAGGAGGAGGATGATGAAGAAGAGTTGGTGGCCTCCGGGGACAGCATGTCCTGGCCGAGGTCATGGCAGGTGACAGGCACAGAAGACACCAAGAAGAGCAGCAGCAAGCAGCAACAAGGCAGGTGGGAAAAGGCTGAGGCACCATTTGTCAGTATCCATTTGCACATTGTACTGAAACTCTGGGCGCTGGAAAATGTCTTATCAAATGAAACATACTGGAAGGGTAAAACCTGGTAAAAGGCAAGTGGAGAGCCGGTGGGTGCTGCTCCTGGTTAGATCCCTCTGAGCTCTGATCTGGCCTGAAGTAAGTGCACCAACATCCATAACTCAGGGGACAAATCGCCTCAGAAGTTGCTGCCTTTTAATCCTTCGAGTCCTCCCTCAGAAAAAAGAGCTGTTGGTTTTTTTGGGGGGGTTGCTGTGGTTAATCCTCTTTCCTTTTTCTCTTCCCCACCCCACCCCCACCCCCCCCATACACACACACTCCCCAACCTGGTTTGAGACTTCCCAGTAGTTATTTTGTTCTCTTCCTCACTCCTTTCTTCACCATCTTAGAGGCAGAAAGGTCTGAAAAATAGATGACAGCAAAGTGAACATCAACAACAACAACAAAAATAAATAATAACCAGCGGAAAGGGGTGCTGGAAAGGATTTTTCACACATACCCCTTTACACACACACATGCACTCACACTTTGTGGCTTTGCACCTTCTTCTGATCCCCACCCCCCTGCCTTTTTGCAAATGCCCAACCAGTTGCACAACTCGTCCTTTCTGACAACCCCAGAGGAGGCAGTTTCTTTGTTTTGCTTTGAATTCTCCAGAACAGTATTTAAAAAAAAAAAAAATCCAAAGAGAGAGCGAAAAAGAGAGAGGGGAAAATCTCAACTTGTCTCCCCCCCCTTCCCTTCCTTTCCCTCCCCCTTTGGTTGTAAACAGGTTGGAAGCTGTAGCCTAAATGTCAGCGATTACAAGTCAGAGGTGGGATGTGCCTCTGGTGGTCAACCCTTATTTGCAGGGGGTCAAGCAGCGGTGGGACATCTGAAACCCTTTTGGAGTTGGAGCGAGCGGTGCCTGCTGCGGAGGCAGCCTCGGGAGCTGCCCTCGCTTCCTCCCGGGCTGCAGCGGCAGCAGCAGTCGCCGCCTTCGGCTCGCTGCTAATTGCTCCTAAAGCGTTTTTCTCCTCAGAGTACTGGCCACCAGCATAGCTTGGAGACTCATGCTTTACTAATTTTCCTTTTTTCCAGGCTGAACCAATCCCCTCTAAGGAAGTTTCCCTCCCCCCATTCACCAACTGTCCCCGCAAAAGAAACTTTTTTCTAGTGGAGGATTTTATTTTATTTTTTTGGCAGTGAAGTGCTTGAGAAAGCAACCTGGAACTTGTTGCTTGCTAGATCTCCCCCTCCTCCCCCCTCGCTGGAGGAGTGGTTGGGTGGAGAGGTTGGAAAGAAGTACATACTACAGGCAGACCCTGGAAAAGCAGATATATGCTGGTCAGAGAGAGTAAAAAGGGAAGAAACATAATTAGCTCCTTTTCCTTCTTCTTTGCCAGCTTCCATGGAGGTCTTTCTCCCTCCTTTAATGAATCACTGATTTCTCGCTTCCGTTGCTGAAATAAAAAGTTCACACTTTAGCCTGCTCTTCCTTTTAAGCTTCTCAAGATTTATTGTGTCTCTTTCCCCACCCTCACCCTCCTTGTCTCAAAAGAAATCAGGGCCCTAAATGACCATTTTCTAATTGCTAACATGAGTCATTTACTGAATCACACGTCTGACTTCAAAGCAAAAGGGGCTTTATTGGGATTGCAAAGGTTTCCCCATAAAATCTGTCTGAATATTTTGCTGTTTTTGTTGTTGTAGTTTTGGGGGTTTTTTTGTTAACTAATGCAGTTCCCTTTGCCAGAAAGAAAGAAAATTTCCATTTTCAAGGCTATTTTAAAGTGATTTTTCAAGCTATTATTTTCCAGGAGGGGCATATGTTGGTTTTTCCTTTGATTCCATCTCTCCTAATGGATTTGTCATTTCACATACTGAATGTTATGACAGATTTATATTTCTAGCTCATCACTAAACCGTCAATTTTCCCAGTAATTAACAGGTGTATTCCATATGATGTACTGTCTTTTAACATCAAAATAAGGGACAGGAAATGGGCAGCATGCAAGACATTAAATTTTGGTTCAGTATTTACTATTGTAAAATAGCTGTTTTGGAATGCAAGTAGGTGGAACATTCTCTAAGAGAACAGACAAACGGAGAAGTGAAGCTGTACAGAAACACAATGAGTAGCTCAATACATAAACCTAGAACTTTTTTGAAATAGAGGCAGTTTAATAACGTAGATCAGTGGAATGCAATGGAAAACCGCCTATGCAATTATATTTGGCATTTGGAGTAAATCTTAAACAACAAAAATGCAGAAAAGAACAAATAGTTCTAAAATTAGACTGATTCATTAGATTAGGTTGTTAAATATATTGTTAACTTCACAACAGAAATTAGAAATTATTTTCTCCCATTATGGTGTTTATTCTGGAGAGAGCTGGCTCCTAAATTTATGTCTTCAGCTTCTAAGTGTGACATTTAAACAGCCTTAAAAATTAAACCATTTAATGTTAGAATCAATATGTTTTATGATGTTGTTTATGGTACTTCAGAGTATTTATTCTGCATGTATTTGCACTGAGTGCAAAGCATTTCAGAATTTTTTCTGTGAATCTGATTTAGGCTTTCTTTTTGTGGCAACTAATAAAAAAAAGAAGAAATAAAACCAAAATGAGAAGCAAAAGCCTACTTTTCAGTGAATGTCTGACAACCTACATGTATGTCTACAAAGCTGATGTCAGTGTTTGCTTGCTGTCTAGGTCATGAAGGGTACAACACATTATTTCTAAAATTGCAGTTCTTTTGATTCCAGCAGCTTACATCATAAATAATTACTATAAGATCTTAAAATTATACATTTGAAGAAACCTTTCATTTTTTTCTCTTTTTCATGTCCCACGCTGGAAAATAGAATGAATCAGCCTTTTAGGATCTCTGGTGGCAGAAGAACATAGTAGTTTTGGGGTCAAATAGATATATTTAACCCCTACTCATTAAAAATATAGGTACCATTGTGAATTTATTCAGAGTTCTGCTTAGGATTGTTTCTAGCTTGTGATTGGTTGTATGTTGGTTGTAAGATCTTGTGGTTAAGAACAAAACCTACATATCTGGAATTTCATATTAAATCTGCTTCTGGCAGGTGCAATATTCAGTGGAGTACTTAAAACTGCTACAAGGCAGAGTCCTTTTCTATCCTGTGTGATGACAGGGAGGGCATTTACAAAACAGAGTCCAAATGAAAAGCTGACATAGCTTTTTAGATTATATCTCATTCTTTTTTCTACTTTCTGTATAGCCTTTCTTTTATAGCACAGCTGAATCCCTAAATACCCCACTACTTTGTATTGTCAGGTCACCTCTTAGGTTAGCCTGAGAAAGCCTGAGAAAAGTTCCACAGGAAAGATGCACTATTTAACGGAATTCAATCTGTCCCAATAGATTTGAATCACTAACATAAATGTATGAATGTAGATTATATCTCTGTAATGAGGCCTGAATCATTCTCAGTTACTTCAAAGGACTGAAATTCAACCTTCCTTTTTAGCAGCAACAATCAGACCTTAATGGGTTCCTTTATTAATTGTTCTATTGCTAACCTTGAAAAGCAGCTACCTTCAGTACAGGTCTTAGACTAGAAATGGTACCTGCT
Organism: Burhinus oedicnemus; assembly: GCA_008921705.1. Classification (NCBI taxonomy): domain Eukaryota; kingdom Metazoa; phylum Chordata; class Aves; order Charadriiformes; family Burhinidae; genus Burhinus; species Burhinus oedicnemus. The sequence goes on from VFFE01007022.1 coordinate 846,493, forward strand.
GCTTCTAAAACAGTGTTTCTGTTTTGTCTTTTACTGCTCTAAGATTCTGTGAAAAGTTTCCTGTGCTGCAGTTTTATAAATGCTGAATTATACTGACTCATCCAGAATGAAATAAAGAAACCCCTTTCTAAAAAATGTGCCAAAAGTAGAAAATGTATTTTAAGAATTTTCTTTTCGGGCTGTTTTCTTTCCAAAGAATGTTCAGGGAAATGAATCGCATGGGTGAATTTTAATGAAAAATAGTCTAAACAAAATATTTTTTTGATACTTGTAGGAATAGCTTATGTCATGTTTTTGCCTTTTGATCAGCAACCAGAGATGTTTTGAGGGTTTTTTGTTTGTGATTTTTTATTTCTTTGTTCAGTAGATGACTTGAATCAGAGAAGGAATATTTTAAGGTAGTTGGAATAGATTTTGCCTTGTATGATTTCCCTTAGGCAAGGCATTATCTTTTCTGGTGTTATAACTAAGTCCTGTCTATGCCTTTGGGTGTTAATATAGTCAACTCACTCTCAGATGTCACCAGCCCCTCAGTTTGGATTGCTAGATAGCAATCATGAACATTTGCTGCTTCCGGTATGACGAGAGATGCACATGCATCTTCTAGTCATGGGACCCAGTTCTGTTCAAGGTGTTCGGAAGTTTGCCAGTGATTTCATTGAGAGAGATTTGGGCCAGGAATGTCACTGCCAGAGAGGCAGCTCTGCCAGAAATGAAGCAAGGAATGCCAAATGCCAGTGACAGCTCAGATGCCTCCTTCTATATGTCAGTTCCGAGCTGCAGAACTTGGTAGTGTTATAAAACACTAATCTTGGTAATAAAGAAAAGGCAGTGGCATATAATGTCCGCGATAACCAACCAGTAATGAGACAAGCTGTTTGATCTGAGATGCAGTGCTGCTTGCTGAACTCTTTACACTGTGGAGTTCATGCCCACCAACAACAGGGACTGAAGGCCATTGCATTTCATCCGAATAAAGTATGTCTTAAAACTTGAGAAAAACATCATAATTACAGTTGTTTTCTTCTGAGAAATCTGCAAGATCACCATCATTGTATTTTTCACCATTTTATATACCTCCATGTAATTTAACAAGTGTCAAAATACTAGTATTATTCCAATTTTATGTATAGAATGAGGTATAAAATCAGCCCTTAGGTTGTCAAAGATCAAGACTGAAGGCGGTGTAGCTCATTTGTGTTTGTGAAGCTGGAACAAGACATATAAAATCAGAATACTGTTTTAGCTGCCTGTAGTGGGATTTGGTAGCATGTGGAGCGTACTGCTTGGGTCCTCTGTGCATGCTCCTTTCCAACTAAGTAAAACTGGAGAAGAACTTGAGCAGAGTTAATAGCAGAGGTTAATAAAATGCTTGCTTCAGCATTTCTATTTCAAAATGACTTGCTTTTCTAGGTCAGACATAACAATGGACACGTGCAAAATGAGTCTGAGGTAACCAAAACGAAGTTCAGCCAGAGCTGGTTCCACTCAGCTGCAGAGTCACTAGTGAGAATGGCCAAGTGCCCTGCCCAGGCTGAGGCTAGTCCTCGGGAGGAGTAAGATGGTACTCACTCTGTGAGATCTGATGGAAGAATGAAGAGCTGGCTGGGCGAGCACTGCCACTGGTGCTAAGTAATGGTTAGCTGGAATATACCCTGTTTCATGTTTTTCTTTTAAGAAACAGAATCAAAATATCGCAGCTCTTAGGACTGCACAGGTCATCTTCTTGTGAACAGATACATAAATTGTGGGACCAGGCAGGATTTATTCCACTGCTTAAATTAGTAGTATGTGTTTCTCTCTCATGGATGCATTGGCAAAACTGTCTGAATGCTGTGCTTCAAGCAGACAATTAAGAAAATTGTTTATTCTTAAAATGCTAATTATGGCTATTCTCTTAGAATATGTTTATAGTTATGCTATGTCTGACAAAGAAATTACAGAGATGTATGACATTTGAAAATATCTGTGTTCTTTGTTTGATAAATACAGCTATTAAAAAAGAAGAATAAGTAAAAAAATGCATTCTATGGAGGTCAGCTGGAGGAGACTACAGACCCCCAGACATTGAGCTGCAGTGCCATAAATAGCCATATGCGTGGGTTGGACATTGACCGTGTTTAGTAATGGTCTGCTGGCAGCCAGTTTTGCATACTCTGCGGCACAAACATAATTAAAAAGGCAGTATTTTCAAGGGGTTACTTTAATCTTAGAAGATTTGTTTTTCTTTCTCATTTCATACAGAACTATCATGAATGCAGACCACTTAAATACTCCTATAAATATGAGTGAGAACAAAACTGTCAGAAACTGCCAGGAAGAGGCAAATGTCAGTCAGGTCTTTGCAGATTCTTTCTTTTTTTCCCCACCCAATCTCATCTACGTTTTCTATGGGGAAACCTGCCAGGACTTATAATACTTCGTGCGTTCTGATATACCCTCCTTCCACATAAACCTATACATTCGTGAGTTTTCCTTGTGATAGTATTGTTTCCCCCGCCCCCCTGCCCTGTACTTGTTATTCTAATTGTTTATACGACTTCTTCTGAAGATACACTATAAACATTTTCACTAATCATTCTTAGGATCCAAAGCTTCAGCTGAAACAAGGTGTTGACTTATTTGTGACATTGAAGCTCCTGTTCCCTGGAGGAAACTTTCAACAAATATAGATAATTTGGTACTTAAATGTCATTGTTGTATCTTTGAATTGTATCTATTAATTCAGTGGAAAAGGTCTCTGCATGGCATGTAGCTGAGGCAAACTCAAAAAAGGTATGCAAACTTTTTTATGAACAGGTGCTAACTATCCAGGACTCTTCTTCGATCCAACTGAGACCCTTTTAGAAAGGCAACAAAGCCAAACCAAAACTCTGCAGCTTTGCTAGGCTCCATCCTTCTTGAGTGCTACTGGAAGGGAGTGAAGAAGTCACTTCTAGGCATTGCTTGTGGAGCTATTTGAAACAGAGCTGACAGGAACATCAGCCCAACAGCTGAACATGCTTGCCTCACCACAGGCAACCAGGGTAGCCAGCTGGGCTCCCTCTGAGCTAGTTAATAGCTCACACATTGCAGGGGGAGCTCACACATTGCCTCTTCTTTGTCAGTTAATTTGTAGCAGTCACTGGAATTACTTCTCCAAGTAAGCCCCTCTCAGCTCTAGGAAGGGTGATGGAAGCGAGCTCTTTGCTAGCAGATAAGCATGGGGCAGGGCTGGGAAGCCAGGGACAGCTTCCCATACCTTCCGCTGAGTGGGCAGTGTCAGAGCTGCTGCAAGCCGGGCGAGCACTTGTTAGCCTTCCTGTGTATGGCATCATCCGGGAGATATGGAGCACAGTATCTTTTATACGGTGCATCTCACCTGTGTTTCCACCGAAGCGCTGTGCAGGGTTGCGCACCACCTTTCCTAAGACCATACCTTTTCACATATACGTGACAAACATCTCATTGAAGATACTGTGAGGACACAAAACAGATGTGGAGTCAGCTCAAATATATGGGATTTTTTCCTAAGCACTTCATAGCTTGGGGCATACTAGTACCCTAAATGTTATTAGTAAGAACACCATGACTCAAATATAATTGCCCAGCTAGATACACCCTTCTTATTATTTAGTCCTGGATTTCAGAAAGAACAGCCAGGCTCTACTGCTGTATCAAAGAACAAGTCCCTCAATATCAGCTTATTGCTGAGTTGTGATCTTTTTAAAGATGATTTTCTTCTGTTATAGGGTACTCTTCAGCTGCTGATTATGATTTTGGAAATGTAGCTTAATTAGTTCTATATTTATTAGCAGATTGTTTAGCTTTTTATTAAGATCAAAACACAGAGACAAAGGATAACAATATGGTATCTTCTTTCTAGCATTATTTAAAATGTTTACAGCATGTTAAAGATTTAAGCAACTCTCTGAAGAGCAGTCATCCATTCTGTGAGGCTTAAAGAGATTATTTTTCTTTACAGCATATGGGTAGCAACTGGCCACAGATCCAAATTGTTGCAGATTTTAACCATGTTGCCAGTTACTGATGATAATTATTAGCTCCTAACTGCCAGATTCAGTAAACTTGACATAAGGTTTAACATGCAGTTAAAAACAAGGGACTTTGAAAATGACACAAATTGTTTTTTTGCATGCCAATAATTGGTAAAATACCTTCCTTGAGTATTTCTAAATAATAAAAAAAACTGCTGCAGGTTTTTTCAGTGCAGTTCAGGGATACGTACCCCCTAAACCAGGCTTGAATTTGCCAACCCAAGAGACATTACTGATCATTACAAGCAGCAGAAGCCTGTGTATATGATATAAGCTCATTCTGAGCAGTTTTCAAAAGCATCAAGAGCTTCTTGCACCCAAAGAATGGAGGGAGGAACCCAAAGAAGGAGGGACACCTCCATTCTTTCTCTTCTACTCTGCTTGTGATGCTGCCTTGCCTCTGGTATTTCTTCCTGCCCTGAATCACCAAGTTATCCTATTCACATGATTACTGGGAAAAGAGTATCATTTTGAAGCCCTTTTTGTGTATCTGAATGAGAAATATAAACAACAAAGAACATGTTACTTAGTTGTGGCAGATGTTGAATGTTGCCTGTGGAAAAGCACTACTTAATACAAAATGCTGTCTAAGTAGAGGAGCGCATATGGGTGGGCTGAATAGAAAGGCCATCCTACAATATCCACAGATGATAACAGGGTAAAAATATTTGCTTAATTTCTGAGGCATTCAACACCAGTGCTTTCAATGTCTTCTGAACTTCTGTGAGTCTGTTGTACAAACGATTTAACAAAACAGTGGTGACCCTTGCTTTAGCTTGCCCCAGGTCAGCTTTGCTTGTGTGTGCTTGTGTCAGGCACACACAAAAAGGCAGAAAACTCTTCAATTAATTAATTCTATTATTTATTTAGTTAGTTAGTAAAGTGTCAGGTAAGTGCTTCCTGTGAAAAACTCTAGGCATGAGAGACAGCTGGTTAGATTCATGGTCACTGAATGGTGATTAGTCAGAAAAACTTTAAAAAGCATTTACAAATAATGTATTAACTCATACAGTCTTTCTGGTCCTGGTTCCCTATGGACATGCATTCAAATTTGTCACCAAATCACACAAACAAATAAGCTATTACAAGTCAGCTCTCGGAGGAAAGCGGGGTGAGGGAAATAAAGCCCTTTTTTCTCTACAGTTTGCAGTAAAAGGTGCTCCTCCAGAAATCTAAGACTGGGAGCTTATGCACAACTGTACTGGTCAAGTTGCTCCTTCGTGGCCTTCAGAAGAAATACTCTTCCATTCTCTTGCATTTGCTTAGTATCCTCAAATGGGAGCTAGGGAGATGCCATACATCATCTAAACTGCAAACTTGTCCTTGAACATCTGTTCAGAAATGCACAGTATGGTGGACCCTGAAAACAGCTTGTCCTGTTCCCAACATGGAGCATCTTTAGAGAAGTGATGGCTGGGATGTCATCTCCTCATTTTTTTGATTGGTGACTGACATGTATAGGTCTCCTTTCTGAACACTGAATAGAATTGAGGGTACGGAGTAGCCTGGTACGAAGAATGACTACGTCCAGCCCAGATTTCTGACAAAAGCAAATCAATCAACATCAGCTAATGTGTAAAAAGTATTGTCCTCTACAACATGAGCAAATGTGCAAGTCATATCTATGAAGAGACAATGACTGAAGTTAATGTCAAGGAAATAAACGCAAGTCAACTTACCAAATCGTGACATAGAAAACTCTATCCATAAATAGAAATCTTCAAGCAAAACTGGGCTTGGCCCTACAGAACTTTGAGCCCTTTGCCAACCATCTAGACAATTTCTTACGCATGTGCTTAAGCACTTTCATATTCCAATAAATTTCAACGTGACAGCACAGATGTTCAAAGCTACCTGTGTGTTTAAGTACTCTTATGGCAGGTTTATTCATCTTTTCCTACTCAGACTTTCAGCTGTCTTACAAAAAGTTCCTCAGGTGTGGGATTTTTCTTGTAGAAATCTGCATATCAGGAGTGAGATTATCAAGATTTTTAAGGGATTAAAAACTACCCAAAATGTGAGAAGAAAACTATTTTTGCATGACACTTTTTCAAGTCTGAGAGATACTAACATTTTCATAACTGGAAAGAGTGGTACCAAACTAGCTGTTATGTATCCCCTCAGGAGAAGGTCATTATTATGGACACAATGTTCAGTGCTTCTGATGAGCATTACAAGGAACCAGTAGGTTGTATGATCATTTTCATGGGAAGTTTCAGAAGTAAGTTAGAAAGAAATTTGTTGGGTTGTTCTAGGTGACCTGTTCTGACACAGGGATCAGTTTAGATGACTGCTGGATTCTTTTCGTATAATTTTCATGATTTTGAAGAAACCAAACGAATCTTGATTAAATGCTTAACAAAAGGCTTGGATTACTAAGTGACATCTCCTGTGAAACTATAGCGTAAGCAAGAACAGAGCAAGATCTCTCATCCTTTCACAATAATTTATTTTCCATTTCTTTTTATGAGGATCCTCTCTCTCTAAAACTCTAATTCTGCAAAACTTAGAGAATAAACAGGACTCAAATTTCAGTTGATTCTGGGCAGCTGACTTCAATGGATTCTATGTGGTTTTCCTGCACTGTCCAAATTGTAGAAAATACATCACGACATGGCAATCCTAGAAATTCCCTGGAAATTCCCAGTGTAGACTAAGGAAGACAGTAATTAATGCTTATTCAGTGTATGCTGATTTTTTAAATTCTTCCTATGTTTTTTCCGGTGTAGTGTATTTGTGTCATGTGTGCACATCCACTAGGAGCTGATTTAGTGGTTTGTTTTACATAGTGCACTGAATATCTGTCAGAGAGTATGGCTATTTGATCACATCTGAGTGAAAAAATCAATAGCATAGTGGCAGAAGGCTTCTACTTTTATTTCTAATCCTTGGGTTTTTTAGCTATGCTATGCATTCATATAGAGAGTTTGCTTTCTGGTAAAAAAAAAAAAGAAAAGAAAAAAGAAAAGAATGCTAACAATCCATTAAATTCTGGGATACAACTTTCCCCTAGATGAAAAATGACATTTGCTTTAAGTATTGTTTGGGGTTTTTTTTCCATAGTAATTGCTGGGTGATTTTGATTTAGAAAGACAAGTGAACAACATTTAAAGTCTTCAAGATTCAGTGTTGCATTGCTGTAACATATGAAAAACTTTGCTTGTTAAATGAACATTTGTAATCAATTAGTCTGAAGAATGCATCCTTACAGCTGAGAAAAAGAGGACCTCTTCAGCTACCCTTCTTCCGCTGTCTGGACACTGGTCTGCTACGGCAGCGGTAAGTAGGACCTATGTGTGCATGCACTTGGTGCACCAAGGTATTTAGCTGAGGTGGTGACAGCAGAGAATAGGTAGACTAAGTTCCTTTTACTCCTCGGGTGCTGAGTTAGAGGAAGGAATCTTTTGCTGGTGATATTATCAGCCTTCATGGAAAGGGGGAGAAAAAGTCATGAGAAGCTATCTGACTCAGAAGGGCGGCTTCTGTCATGACGCTGTTTATTTGTCACTCTTACTCAAGGCTACATTAACAATCCAGGTCCTGTGAATGGTCCTAGACCAATTCGTAGATCTCCTGCCATTTTTATCTTACATCAAAATTTAACCCTGTTAATTGTATCAAAAATTTAACTGTGTAAATACTCCATCAGTTTGAAGTAGTCTTGTCTCTTGTCTTTTATTGAGCCAGATTTTGTGGCATTTTCTGTATAGATAAAAGATGTGAAAAACAGTGAACTACATCAAGAATCATATCCTCAGATAGTCAGCATTCAAACAAATGATTCAATAATAATAACTCAGGAAGTTGTAATTTATAATGCCACAAATCCTGACTGAACCAACCTCTTCAGAAATGTGTGTGCACACACACCCCCTCACTCCCCATCCCTTCCACCGACAGCTTTTTGCAACATTCTCCAAATTACCTGTAATAAATGACAGCGGGTTAAGGTGCTAAGGACCTGAACTACATATGGACAGCGTTTGACTCATGTCAGATTAGTTACTGATTATGCCTTTACATCATTTCTTACTGGTAAGTGCAAGATAACTAAAACATTCTTCCTACATATTTTTTATGAGAAAATGTGTGAGTTACAAAGTTGGAATCTGAACTGAAACACTGTAAGAACTGCCAAAAATTGCTGTGTGTCTGAAGTCATCGTCATGTCTACAAGTGAGCTCCTGTTCAGTGCAATATAACCACCATGAGAATCTGTTCATAATAAAGGATTTCAGGACTGTGATGTTCATGATCACAGTCCCTGAGCATCAGATACTTGGCTCCTCTGGAAGAAGCTACAGCCTGTTGCATCTAGATCGTTGTCTGTATAACTAAGAGAAAACATTCTGACTTGGTTGCCACTCTGTTGGAGACCTAGGTTCTGTTTCCGTACTAGAGGAAGATGACTTCTCCTTTGAATTTAGTCACTTTAGGTAAGTCTTCTTTGTTCAAATGAAGTAGGAATCAGTTCTTTGAAAAAGAGGTGAAAGCACAAGAGGCGATGGCTTTTCATCCACAGGCTCTTACTAATGTGATGGGACTTTTCAGTTTAAATCTCTCTGCCTGAAGAGCATTTAGGTCCTCATTTCCAGTCCAGCAAAGTGCTTGAGCCACGTTAGGTGAAATAATCTTTCTTCTTCTTACAATGTCATTTTTCCACTTTGCATGCACTCGTGTCCCAAAAAACACCAGCTGTGGCCCAGGGTTAATGCTTTCCTCTCAAAATAAAGGTCTAGGTTCCAGTCATTCCTCCATGGTATGTTTATGCATTTTATGACTGCCTAATGTGAAATAAATAAGCAGCAGTGCAAGCAGGCACTGAAATTAAAGTCTCTCTTCTCACAGGTATGATTGTTAACACCCACTGGACTGAATCCCTCATGGAAACAAGCAGATTCACCTTCAGGATTCCAGCAGGACCTGTGCTTACACCATGATATAAGGCATGCACTAGTGTTCAGAGTTACTTGGTCCTATCCAATTTTAGGTGCTTAGGTACTTTTTTACACACTACAAGTTTTTTTGTAGGCGCCAATCCACCTTTGTTGAAGCCTGGGGCCCCTATGAACTTAAATAATCTCTGAGCAAAGGTTTTCGAAAGTTCAGTTGATTAGATGCATGTCTGCCTTAAATTCCATTTTGGATACTGCAAACAGCCCTGGGTTAACATAATTTGTCCAAGAGTAGTGCTGTGGGATAAATTCCACATGCCCAAACTATATTTTGCCTTCAAAAAGGATAAAATCACAGTAAAATACAAAAACAATACAGTGTAACTATAAGAGTATTACCAAGAGATCTCAGAATGCTTTTCAGAGGAAATCCACATTACATACCATGAAACTGAGGTACAAGCTATAGAAGTGACTTGCTGAAGGCAACCTAGAAGGCCAGTAGCAGAGGTAAGAGCCAAATCTCCAGAATCCGAGCCTGCTACTCCATCTATGCAGTAAATTCTTTCTTCCGATCTAGTGTCCACTTACTTTGGATTGTAAACTAGCTGCAAAATAAGATTTCACTCATCTGCTTATTTGTTCATTTGCTATTTTGCTCATCTGATGTAGTTTAAAATTTTAAGAAACAAACCATTGAATTTGCTTCTCTGTTTCTCAATTACATCTTGCCTTTCTTTTTCAATTACTAACAGCTTTGTAGCCCTGTAGCTTTGTACATGGTAGGCTTTCTTTAAAATATGGAATAAAATTTACATCCGTTATTGATAAAGATTCTATTTTTTTTATAAACACTAGAGCCAGGAATAATTATTATGGCTATCAGATCCGTCTGGCATTCTAATGTATGCTACAGAAAGCTACTCTTGCCTGTATCTATCTTCCACGCAGTTCCTGTGGCTAGTACAATAACTTGTGGTTAAAAGTGACTTTCCAGAAGCCTCCAACAATGGATTCTAGTCAACACTGTGAGGAGGAACAAGCTTTGAGTATGACATCCGCTGGCTTATGGACTAGAAATTCACAAATCTGTACCTTACCCCCAAAAAATCAAAATTGAAACAATGAAAACATGTTCCAGTTACATAAAAGTGAAGCAATTGATGTCAAAGTTCAGGGCATTTATTTTTGGATGAAATATTGAAACTTTTATAATTTTCTGCTTTTACTGTATTTTTGAGATTTTAAACTTTTCCATCAGTTAAAAAGAAGAAAAACTCAGCTTAATTTGTGTTCATAACCAACAGATGCGTTCAGAAATGGATTTTCTCTGTCTTTCCTGTTTGTTCCATGGCAAATTAGCTTTTATCTCTGATGAAAGAAAAATAGGTTTTGTGAATCTTATAGAATGCTGTAGTTTTTCTTCATTGAAGCTAAGGATAGCAGAACTGATTCTTTTGTAATTTTTGTCTTAGAGTATCAAAGCTGTGGAAAATATTAATGTCATATAAAATGGGAGTTGACATTTCTACATCATTGGTCTTTGTGCTAGTTAGAATGGAATGGAAGAAGAAGACGTTGCAGTGAATCAGATCTTATGGTGCCAAATTTTTCATATGCCATTTCATTTACAAAAACATACTTGCTTCATTTTAATGGAAAAAAAAAAAAAGAAAGACAAGAAAAGGACATGTCTAGGCTTATGAGTTGTTCTGGAAGTCTGAGATGTTAGACTTGGTTTTTATTTTCCTTCCATGAAAACCTTAAAGAAGAAGTTTCTAAACAGTGAAGACAAGACCAAACAGCCAGTCTGTCTTTGTTTTAAGTTTCTTGTTGATGTAAGACTAAATGTCAGCAAACATTCAAAATAAAGAGAATATTTCAAGAAAAAAAGCACCCTATATTAATTCCTCTCTAATGCTTTTGGCTGCCATATCTCAACATGTCCCAGGTAGATGCTGCTGTCATAACCTTAGTGATTTAAGTTCATACACTTAAAGAAACCTTAATCATACAAACAAGGCTGTTTAGAATTCCTGAGTCAAAAGTCTGTCACATCAGCTGGAAAACCGTCTCTGTTAATATCAGTGTTTTCTGGATTAGGCTAACAGTATGTGGATTTGAGGTTGTGTACAAGTCTTTGCAAGAGTAGTGACTAGCTTGTGGTATCCCAGCCTGTTGCAGTAATGCTACTCTGTTGGCAAGTTTTGACATCTTTCTGGGCCAATCTCAAGATTTCGGAGAGTTTCCACTGGCTGGCCTGCCATCCTGTTGGCCGAAGTCCCCTGTAGCTGCAAGAATAGTAGCCACAGAAAAGGCATTGACAGAGAATCTGAAAGATTTGGAAAGGAATTTGTTGTGAAGAATGGCTATTTTTACCCTCCTTCTCTCTTGTGGGTAGCTGATGACAGATCAACTACCAAGCACTTTAGTAGAGGGGAAGACTCTCTTTCTTGCTTGAAGACTGTCCAAGACATTACAATATGCTAAAAGTTGCTTATCCATATAATAAATGATAGGTCTTGTCCCACAGAGGGCCCTACATTTCCTGGGCGGATGAGACAAGCAATTGTCCTTTAAGTACTATATTCCACCTGCAGTTAAAAAAAAAAAAGTGACTTAAGCTATTACAGTCAGATTTATCCTTAAAACAATATCATGGCCAAAGGGTCTACTGTGCGTATCTTCGATGCAGGATTGTTTTCTAGAAACCGGAGACCACACTAATGGGCGGCACTTTTAGGACAGCACCTATAAATCTCTGGAGAGATTCAAGGTACCAGAGGTTGGGAACGCCACAGCATTTTCTATTTCTCTCACTATTGGTTCTGTGCTGACAGCCTGAGAAACATTTTCTTATTGCTTGTTTGAAGTACTATCCAACTTTCTTTGCCATGCTGGCACTGTTTGGGTCAGAAGAGCCATGCAAGCTTTACTTCTTCATTCTAGGAAGGCTGCAGAGGTAATTGTGCAACTTTGGCTGTGACATTGGTGTCACTGTTGCCCGGAATACTCCCTTAAAGCACCTGTTGTAGTTGATGGCTATATATTTTCTTTTATACATCTCTACAGATAACAAGCAGAATTGTTCTAGCCTCTGAAGCTTGTTACTGATTAAAATATACTAAATCAATTTCTTTACTAAGTTTGTTTATAACAATATACCTTAAGACACAAAGTATTCAGTAAAAGTGGATTCATCTAGAAAGGATTGGCTGTATCAGTTTTAAGAATGCACCTTTAACTGAATGGCCACTGCTCCCTGTACAGTCACAGATTTCCTTTCAAGTTTCTTTTCCTTTAAAATCCAACTTTAACATGAAGGGGCAATTTGCCTTGTTGTAGCCTAAATGGGATTTCCTACTTAAAGAGACTGTTTTTTCTTTCCAAACAAACAAATAACCAGACAGTACCAACACAAAAAACAGTTGAAAAACATCACATGCATGGAGCTTACTGAGTGACTGTAAGTCTTTTTTGATCTTTCAGCATGGACCTCTGAACTCACCAAAATAAACAAGACAGATTATGTCCTAATTGCTCCTAGCGAGCAGAGCTGCAACACCTGGGTGTGTGGATTCCCTTTATAAATTAAAAGGTCAAGCTAGTCCCTCCTGTCTTTTGGAAAACATCCTGTGCCTATGCTCTCAGTGGCCTTAGGCAGCTAATCAGTTTTGTGCCAGAGGGTTAGTTTTGTGTAGGGGTGTCTAGTTTTAATGTATTTCCCCCTCCTGTATTTTATTCTTTGCTTCTGGTTTCCTTTGGAAATGTTCTTATTATTTACGTGTTAAAGGGATGATGCTTAACAAATGGGAATGCTCTCACATCAAACCCTGAGCTTTGCAGGGATATGATCAGTCTTCTAAATAAACTGATGTGATCTGCAAAAATAGCTATACTAATTTATATAAAGTACCTTGCCTCCCTAGGCTTGTAAGCAGAGATTCATCCAGTGGGGTTGAATTCCCAATCGCACCAGCCCACCATAACAGAAATAAAATAAGAAGGGAAAATAAAAGTTTCTTAAGTAGAACACAGCGAAAAGGTAAGATACTAAATTGCATTTAAAAAGAAAGTTGGAAAGGGTGTGAAAAGAAAACATTCTCTGGTTTACCACCTCATAGCATTTCCTTCCTAGCAATCTTGAAATAAGTAACTGAGGGCAGAAGGGAGCTCTGTAAAACATCTGCCATATCTCCATTCCCACATTTCCTTTAGAGTCTCTTTCAAAGTGCATGTTGTTCCTTTCTGTTGGTAGGTCTAAAGTTAGGGTGATTGTACTGGAGAACACACGGCATTCTGCCACCATTTGTATACTTTTTTACAAAGGTAAAAACATTTTATCAGAGTATGGTCTTGACAGTTTTCTTTTCCACCTCTCTACATAACACCCGCTAGGCTTTTTGAAAGTACTGCAGACGTTATATTTTAAAAAGAACTATTCTTACAGCATTTCTCTTTAGGAAAAAAAAGTGTTTTGGAAAACTAAACAATCAAATTGTCCAAATCCTGACATGGAAAATGAGAATATTGTGGATATGTATTTAGTGTTTGTATCTAACTCAGCTGAATGCTGTGCCATAGTTGAAGCTCAAAAACCCTTAAATAATACCAGGTGTAATAAGGAGATAATAATAAAGTGAGGCTTTTGACTGATAAAAGGCATTTGTTCTTTTGAAAAAAAATCACCTAAATAAATATCTAGATATAGCACTTTTCTACTGGGGCTGCTAACAGAACAATGATTTTGAGATAGTTACAGGTGACTTTACAGTGGTTGCCAAACAGTTACATTGACATAACTTAGTTTATTTTTAACATGTAAGCCAGATGCAGAATGTTATATTAAACTGTTTCTTGATTGGTTTGTTTTGTATGTGTTTCTGTGGAAACAAAGTTTGCTGGTGGTGTGTTGTAGACTGGACACACTGGTTATCTGAGCTGGGCAACCAGGCATCTAGACATGGTGGGGTTAGTTTTGCTCCGGAGGTATTTGTTTAACTCTTTGCCCTCTATTTTTGTCTCTATCCCAAGAAAACTTAGCTGGAGTGGGGGAACAATTTTGCTTCATGAACAGCATAATGCAGGGTATTGCAAGCTTTATCTTAAATTTACAGTTCCAGATCAATGAAACTTTTCCCAGGGAACACCCACACAAAAATGCACAGGAACAGGGGAAAACATTGGCAGATGAAATCTGTTTGAAAGTCACCAAGGCATTAACAATTTTTCACAACGTAACAGTTCTTCAGGGGCTTTCAACTGAAAAATTCATAATCTAATGATCATGCCTGTGATATAATTAATTCCTCTGTTTTATGCAATATGGAAATGATTCTTAGCTATGGGGCAAAGGTGTGTGCCTATACCTGTATCTATACACTGTTGTGTCAAGGGGCTGCTGTGCCTGAGCTTGTAATAGTAACTCATCTCACTTCTTTTTCTCTGAGCTCCGTATGCTACAGTGTCTTCCCATCCTTGTTTGCACTCAAGTTCTTTCTAAAGGCTTGCTCCTAACAATGACGATAATTAATGACTGTGTTTCAAGGCTTCCCAGTACATCCTGTCATTTCAGAGCCTGTCTTCTATACTGTAGGCTCTGAGAGGCAGTATTTGTTTTTGTGTTTTGTCTTATGCAATGCCAAGCAATTCATTCTGTTCAACAAACAATAAAAGTGGGTGAAATTTCGCTCACTGTAATACTTTCGCAAATCTTAAGCCTTTTAACTCCATACAGAGAGGAGCAAATGAATATATTTCATATGCATTGTTACGTGCCGATATACACCTGTGCAAAGCAGAAGTCTCTTATATTTCAGAATGGAGGATTTGTGTATTAAGCCGTGCAAAGCAGATATTTCTCTTTACTGGCATAAGCACATATTTTCTTTGGTCATCTAAAGCATTCTACATATTTTATATTGCATAAGGAAGAGAACTCCTCGCTGTTCCTCTTTCCCATCTTTATCACAGCTTCACACAATCCATGTATTATAACCCAAGATTGCATGAATAAATGCAGCCCTCTTCTCCCCCATCTCAGTTCAGCTCTTTCAAAGGCTAAAGAGTTTTGTCTGACACTTTTATTGTCCAGATGGTTTGTGATGTGTACAGATGTTATATTTGGTAATACATTGATTATCAAAACATGTCCTGTTGCTCACTTGAGGGTTATGACTTGATGCATAGGTCTGTTACAAAGATTGATAGTCTTAATAAATGCTAACCTAGCAATTCTGTAAGTGCACAGGGATTTTGTTGTTGTTGGGGTTTTTTTTAAAGATGCTAGATGGCACTGCTAGTCCAGGCTTTATTTTGAACAGCTGGGTTTCATAAACCTAATTCTGCAAGTTACGAAAAGGGCATGTAAGGTATTACTTAAACTTGACAGCTAACGCATTCTGAGAAATATACACCATGATGCATACAATAATGTTTCCACTGTAAGAGTATTCAGGTTTAGGTCTATAACCTCTAGTTAACCACACTTAAAATTGTTGTACAAATATCCTTGTGTTTGCATTTTGTCCTCTGTGTTTCTTCTTCACATGCCACCTCATTTCATAGTTGTTGAGTTATGATTATGGAACTTGTTACATGTTTTAATTTCTGATTTAAAATGTTGGTTGTGTACTTTAAATATTTTTCCAACAATGGAAAAAATATACTTTTTTTTTTTTACTGGAATAATTTATTTCATAAACATTATGCCACCCATGTTGAAAGTCATAAAATAATTATTTTGCAGTTCTGCAGAATATTTAAGTATCTCTGTAATCATAGTGCTCTCCATTTCCTTCATTTGCTTTAACTTCTATTTAATCTATGGTTTACATTTCTTTTATAGAAGTTACGGATTCGATGCTGTTATCTGCCAACAGATGAGGGTTTCATTGTAGAAAAATACATTTTACACCTAAAAAATGAGGGGAGGGAAGAAAAAAGCAATCTTTGCAGTAAGACTCCAGTAACATGCAAAGTCATTCCTGCTGCATAAAGATTTGTGACTTGAAAAAGTTTATACAATGTTATTGACTATTCATTCTCTGTTTAGTTAGTATCAAATTCCCCTCTTTTGTTTATTGTGCCGTAAGCTTACAAAGAAACTGCAAATTCTCAGCCTTTTGGGCAGACAGTTGGATACCGTGTCTAAGCGTTCGGAGCAACCAAACGGAACCTGCACCGTTCTGACCACTGGCTGGGTCACTGGCTGGGGCGTAAAGACTCACCTGAGTAACTCGAGAAATCCCTTCAATCTCCCCTTTTGATTTGCCTTTCACAGGCCAGTACTTTTTATTTCTTCTCATCTGTCTGCTATCATGTTAACAAGCAAAGGAGAATCTCGGCAGTTCATTGACAGCATAATAAAATGGGATTTAGATTTCAGTATTTGAAGAATGGCTTGCTTTTAGGGTTTTAAGCTTTCGTCTCGTACTTGTATTGCCCCAGTGATCAAAAAAGCCCCAAACCCCACAATGTACGTCGTCAGCCCTATCAGTTGTTCACCTAAGCTATCCAGTCATAACTGGCAGAACATACAGTTTATGCTTTATGCAAAATTTTGCATATTTCACTGTAATACTGTAATAGTAAACAATGAATATTCTGTGGGGCTTTTCTCAGGTAATTACTTCCATCTAAATAAAGCTGAAGATGCAGTCTAATTCAACACAGTTGAATAGAGAATAGCCCAAATTCATTCCAGACGTGAATTAAGTGAACTGATGAGGTGAATTTGGCCTTGTGTATCTGCATAGGAAAACTCATACTTCCTCTTGGAAACCCAATGCAAATGTAACCTAAGATTATTGCTTTGAAAATCTGCTACGTGATGCTCTCAGGTGAATATTGTGCTAAATACTTCATGACTGTTGAGAGATGTTGCTTGACAATGTTGTGTTTAGTTCCTAGATGAAAGTAAGCACTGCTTTGTAAAAACAAGGCAGGACTGAGCATTGGTAAAAGATTATTTATTGTTGGTGGAACAAGTACAGTGCAATGCAGTACTGAAACATTTGCAAATTAATACACTCTGTAATACTGCAAAACTTTTAAGCTGTGTTATTGCTTTCAAATGATGCTTCTGTACATATTTAAGTCAATTCTAATATATTTTTGCTGAGCAAAAGAGTAATGAGAGTGGTATAGATCTGAATGCCAAATGTTGTGGCATCTGTGGAAAAACTCCACCTTTATATAAAACTGCAGGTTTTACTGAAAAGTGCAATTCACCTAGTATGCTGGCAACAACTACAATGATATCTACTAGGATTAACAGTTATGTGTATTAGTTTGTCAGCTCTTCCTAATTCTGCATAATTTAGATGCTATGAACTGGAGAGGTGTGCATTATTTATTAATAATGTATGTGTGGATTAGTTTCATGTGAGAGTAAGATGAGTGAATAAAACCACTCTAATGTGCTCTATTATTAATCAGTGCAACAGAATATCTCTTAAAATATCTCAGTATGCAATAGGCATCAGTAGCAACTTTTAAGACTCATGACCTATTCTGTACTAAGTTTTTGAGATCCTTGTTTAAATCGTTGTAATGCTAAAAATACTCTAATGTAGGATTTGATGTGATTATTTTTTTTTAATAGAAATATTTATTCATTTTGCCTATTCAAATTGTAATCCATGTCAGCAAGGGCAAATTTCAAATTAGGGCCTACGTTCTTCAGAAACTCCCATAACATATTAAGGCACTTGTTGAGAATTTCATTGGCTTCCCATATAGATACAGGGTCTAGCCAGGAAGCTTTCAGTGCAAGGTCAGGACTGAAATTGGCAGAGGCTGAGCACATCTCAAGGAAGCTGCATTCTTCTTATCAAACTGGAATATAACCCAGAATTAATATCAGTTCCACATAGAGAAAAACCGCAAGATGGAATCCAAGCCAGCTGATTAGAGTCACCCAAGGTAGTCTGGGTGAAATGCAGTGAACAAAGGTGAGTTTTGCTCTATTTTGGGTGTTTTATATATTTAATTCAGGATTTCAGAGAGGGATCTCAATTTGGAAACCTCATGGAGTGCCAAGTGGGTTGGACACTCGAACACGGCCCTCTCATGAGAGGTGGGAATGTGGGCTCATGCTGAGAAATAGGTTTCCTGCATAAGGGAAATGATGCGTTCACTTACTTCTGGAGTCTGTTCAGGAGACTGGGGTTTTGCACACCATGCTGCAAAAATCCTTGCTCTTTCTTGCTCTCTTCCACCTCAATAATTTTGTTTGTTTGTTTGTTTAGTGGAACAGCTTCATCAAGAGGGTCTGAAATCGTCAATTCCTTATTTGATATAGTCATTAGGCTAGCCAGTACCTGGAGGGCTTTGGCACATCTGGGGACATGAATTCAAATGTCCTCAGACAGAAAATTATTCTTTCATAATCTGCACGTGTGCTCTGATCCCTTGGTCTAAAGGGAAAGCAGTTCTTCCAGGCATTTTCTAAATGAAAGGAATCGCTACTGCATTTTAGGCAGATCTTGCTTCAGCAGGTGTTAAGTAGATGTGCTCAGAGAAAGAGTACTTGATAAGAGAAATAGGAAGAGTGACTCCAAATGCACAGCTCTTATTACCTGCCTCTAAGTATCTTAGTCCGAGGTACTTGTCCTGTTGACGATAGAGTGAGTAGAATCTATACCATAATTCCTCTGAGGAAATCTTAAGAGAAGGAAAGTTGTGCCCTAAAATCCATCAGCTACAGTGACTTGATCTCCCTTGACCACAGATTTTTGCTAACAATGTCAGAATGGGGCACCAGCGTTGTAGACCCCCACAGTTTGATGGAATGGTCTTGGCCCCAGAGCATTAGGTCTACACCTGGCCATGGGTAAGTGGTAAGTTAAGTAGGGAGCAGTACAACAGTAAAGAAAGAAGCTGTTTAGTCTGTGCCAAACTGGAAATAGATATTCACAATAATAGAGGCACTACAAAGTTTAGGAAGTTGTTAAAGAAGGATTTTCAGGGCTATTATTTTGGAATTAATTGCCTAAATTGCTGTTAAACTAGCATCAGGCACCTAAAGCCTATTTTTTAAAAACCGAGGCCACTATATAGCTATCCTATTTATTTCAAGATTCAAATCTAATGCTAAAGGCCTGATCTGCCTGCACTGGGGATGGACTTCTGCCATTACCTTCAACAGAAGCAAAATTGGCTTTCATTTGTGTGCACACATAGTAAATCTCAGGTATCAACAAGACCTTCCTGACACTACAGTACTTTTTAAAAAACTGTTTCATTTTTAACCAAGTTAATTAGTTTCCAAGTGAGTAGAATGCTTTTATACCCTCTTAATATTCTCTTTGCAGTGTGTTGGTTGCCTGGGGTCAAAGTGTTTTTGATTAACTATATGCGATAATGAAAACCATGAGAATGACCTTATGCAGAAGTTCTCTGTTTCTGATGTTAGGTATAAAACGACGGAAGTCTTACAATATTTAACACACAGCTTTTTCTATCCTCCTGCTCCTTCCCCACCCCCCTCCAAGCCAGGGCTCTAGCTAATTATGGAAGTGTTAGAAATGGTTGTATAACAAGACTTTAGTATTTTGTAAAGTGTGCCCAAACAGAGAATTTGACTATTTTTACTGTGAAGAAAGGACAGCACAGTCTGATAGGACACAAAACAACGGCAGTGAGAGCTGCTTTGGTTACTATGCTATCCTACAGTGGGATTGAGCGCGACACTCAGCTGAGCACATGTATGCTTAGGGCTTGTTAATGAAGCAAGCAGGACGCCCTGCTCTGCTTGCACATTTGTTGTTTTTTCAGCACATTTGTTATTTTTTCAGCTAAATGTTGTTGGCTGTTGGATCTTTCCTACATCCTGAAGCCTATGAAATGGATTATAACTAGCCTGTTGGGACTAAGTAAGATGGCCAAATACTAGGGGTTGAAAAAGCAGTACTGACTGTCTACACTGGATTCTGTGTTACGGGCCTCATTTTTCATGTTAATTCCCATTGCAGAAACACTTGTGGATATGGATGATTCTTATGTAAAAACATGCGTAGCAGGGTGTAGTCCCTGGTAAAGATCTGAAAGGATCTGATTCTTCTCTCGGTGAAACAGGCAGGAGTTTTGCAATTTCCTTTAATTAGGGAAGTAGTGAAATCCTTGAAAGAAGGACATGACCTTAACAGGCAGGCATATTTTGCTGTCTCACATGGATTTAAATTTGTATTAAATAGGTGAATTACAATGGCATTCAAATTCACCTTTACAAATATGTTAAGGCTATTAAGATTGTATCAGACGGAAAATCCCAGCCTCTTTCTGCGGCTCGCTAGTGGGAGGAGCTCTGCAGACTGACGGGGTTGATGGCAATCCCCCAGTCTGCTCTATAGCAAGTTCTGAGCTCTTGACAGAGATTATTCCAGTTACTTTGGAGGGACAGGGTGGGCAGCAAACGTAATGGCCAAAGTTCCTTACAATAACGCAGAAAGGCTGAGAGAATTAGATGTCTAAAAATAATTGTGTCTCTTATGCTGAAATATATTATGTAGAGTATTAAGTTTGCTGGATGTTGTTAGATACTGTGTCAAGAGGATATGACGCAATCTGGTTTTGTACCCATGGGAATTTTGCTGCAGACTATCACTGGAGCAGGAACTGGAACCCCTGTATTACTATTTGGCATATGCTACAGAAAAAGATTTGGGCATATGTTGTATTTCCTTGTCATTTTATTTTTTTCAGGAGCAGAGCTATGCCCAGGATGGAAAAGAGGAATCAAGTACAATTGAGAATTTATCGATTCTGGTTTATGCTAACAAAATGACCTCCAAACTGAAGCCAGTTTAGCTCAAAACAAAACCTGTTGTAGATCACAGATTTGAGCATTGCAAACTAAGACAGAATGTACTCTGGGCATAAACTGTTTTGAAGTGAAAATAATTCTACAGCAATTGAAACTGGTGTGTGTAATCCTGCCAGGCCATGCTATTAGGGCTTTGTAAAATGTTGCTGTATTGGGCTAAGAACTTCTTCTAGCTTGTTGGCTTGTTATATTTAGGGGAACACTTTTGTTGGTATATATTTGTTAATTAATTTCACATCTGGCAAATGGGCAAACATTTCGGTGCAGGGCTGTATGTAATAACCCTTTCTGTAGCAAAAATCAAGAAGGCATTAAATAAAGCTGAAATAGCCTTTGTCAACAGCAACAGAAGGATAATGGGTACTACAATGACCAGATACAACTGGTGCCATCCTTTAAAAAAAAAAAAAAAAAGAAAGAAATCTCCCTGTCTCATTAAAATCCTTCCTCTGAAACCACTTAGTTATCTGTTCCTTTACAAATGGTGTACTACAAAGGTGCTAAATTGGAGGGATCAAATTAACTCTCCATACATTCAAATTAGTGTTTCTCTGAAGTAAACACTGCCTAAATGTTCAAAGTAAGAGCAGTGGCTTTGAAAAGGTGTTTGGGATAACTGTAATAATAGTTTTTACCACAGAAGTATCCTGATGGCAAACAGACACATCACAGCATGTCACCTTTTGGCAGATAGCTTCTGAGCCATGGCTTGCATCCCTACTGGCTTTGCTTGGGATTCCAGGGTATAAATCTGGGTAGAATTTGTCTGGTTGTGTCCAAAGAACATTGCTGTGAGAGTTAATGGGAAATTCAGCAATAATTTTTACTGTTGGGAGGAAAAGCAGGAGATCATGCCAGACATGACTCAAAGCCAATTCTCAATTCCCATTTAAATATTAGTAGCCTGATATAGCTTAAAACCTTTTATTGCTTTAAAAAGCAAAAGTAACACTTTGTCAGATGTGAGAAGTATGAGTCAGCTTTCTACTGGCTAATTGTAAATGACACAAACTAATATTTTAAGAACATTTGTGACTAATTTAAGGTTACTTATTTGTTTAATTAGATGACCTTTAAATACAAGCCCAAATTATTTTATAAATATTTAGTTTTCCAATAAAGCTATATCCAGATATCAGTCTTTTTGATAGGAACCATCTGCAACATCTGAACTTTCTGCATGTTCAAATTCTTATTTATTCTTTTGCTTTCATTCTGTAAGCAATGCTTTTTTACCAATTTTAACAATGCGGCACCCAAATGAGATCCCAACTCTATGGCATGATACAGGCTCACAACCCAGGTAATCGAAGTCAAGGCCAAGCATGGATAGCAACTTTGAATTAGGCAACTGATAAAATTCCTTGTAGGTCATGCACATTTTGGAAATGCAAGTACTGTAGAACGGAGAAAAATAATCACACAGATAATATGCTGATTTAGAGATGATGGTTCCTTCTGAACTTAAGTTTTATACAGTAAAATCTGTGTATTCCATCAAAGTTATTTTGAAAACAGATAATTAATCATGTTTAGAAGGATAGTAAGACAACCCATGACTAGAAAGCTTCTAGTGAGAATAGTTTTTCATCTGTCAATAACGAAGAAACATTCTGCTGGAAGCTACTGGTCTAAAGCAGTAACAAGTGTACCTTTCAGTCTCTTATGACTTTGTTAATTTTATCTTTTGCACCTTCTGTTGATACTCCCTTTAACTATAGCAATGTCATCTGACTTTAAAAGATAAACTATTAGCGGAACTATTTCTTACTGTTTCACCTGTTCAAGTTAGATTTAATAAACCAAAATATTCCATCACATGAGATGAAAGGTATATATTTTCTGACAGTAATAAATACAGTTCAAAGGTCTCTTGTGTTTTCTCTGATGTGGTTTGTGTGTGTCGCTGTTAAACTTTAGGATAAACATCTGTTGTCTGTCTGGATTTTCCTTGATGGTTTGAGGTCAGGTGCACAGATTAGGACTTAATCCTGGTAACCTCTGCTCAAAGAAATACCACCAGTGATCAGTGATTACCCACAAGCCAACATTTTTCAGAATAGGGCCCTCTCTGTATTCTGAATAGAGAATGTAAATTGTTTAGTCTGAATAGCTTGTGGCATGCAGTTGCTTCATATATAACTCACAAGTAAATGATACTTGACACTAAGCAAACTGTTGTCCTTAATGTAATTGCTCACATTAGAAATGAAAGAATTTTTTGAAAAGATAAAGCTAAAGAGGCACATTGCTTTTTCTCCCTCAGATACATTTCTTCCGTTTTTCGGCTGTGATGCCAATATGTAAAAATACAAAGGCATTTCATTAAACATTGCAGTAATACCTGTGTCTGTTCATAAGAAACACACTTTTAATGTAACACACAACGTAGACATAGAAATCACTTTTATGAAGTATGTTCAGAGGTTAATGCATCCTCAGCTTTTTTGCTGTGGCTTGTATTTCCAGAATCTCCACTTTATCAAAGAAACTCCTGTGTCAGCCTCCTTATGTGTATGTTTATCTTCTCCTGGTTTTGCTATTTGTAAAAAGCTTCTGTTTCTCTGGTCTTAGTGAGCTTATCTGTTTAAAAAGTTGGTGAGGGTGGAGTACCTTTACAGCAGTCTCTCTAAGCTTTATCTGCTCAGCAGAGGTTTACAAATTCTTCCTAATACAAAATTAGGGTACTAATTTGTCGTGTTTTCCCCTCACCCTGAGTACTTGATTGTGGAGAGGGAACGTTACAGAAGGGATGAAAAGCTTTAGCATACTCACCCTGCAGGGCAGAGGATACAGAAGATCACAGCTGTCTCTACCTCTTGGGTCTGGATCTTATTAATGTCATCAAGCAGTGAATCCTCTGTAGCTGTAGGCTGGACTTTTCCTGCTGTTAACAGGCCTCAGAATGAACTGAAGTTCACCAAACTTTCTGCAGCTAAGTAAACTCAGCGTTAGTCAAAAGTTTTCTCCAGAGCCTAAGACGACAACAAATGGGGTAAGTGTTAGTACAACAACCCCGTGGAGCTGTTTGATGTCTGCAAATTGACTGGAGTGTGAAAGTGTATCTCTTGGGGCTGCCCCTCCTCCCAGCCATAACCTGCCCCTCTAAAAGGGAGGCAAAGCCATGCAGGCGGCAGCGCTTGCGGAGACATGGTTCTGCTCTTGCACTGCCCGCTAATTCTTCTGCTGTCTTAACCACAGCAAGCTCTGCCTTTGCTCCCTGGCCCGTTCTTGTTATCATTCATGTGAGATGGACAAACTGGAGACCAGGGAAGAGAAATGCAAAATGTCCTTCTGCAGGATAGAATATATAAGAAAACAGCCAAACTAGAAAAAGAGAATTGGGGTGTGAAAAGGACAAAACAAAACTCACTCTGCCCCTCTGCATTTTGAACTATTTCTTTGTTTCACTTACAGGTAATAAAGAGGGAGCTCTTTTCCATGCAATGTGTTCACGATAAATCTGATACCTTTCTATTGTAATGTATTATACTATTTATAAACACAGTCTAAACCTGGGAATGCAGCTTCAACAGGTATGCTATTATAATAACTTGAACCTGAAATGCTTGGGAAAATATAGCTTCAATATCTACAGAGTTCTGTGGCTTTCCTGTCATGAAAACCGATTGTCTGTTATTAGAGGATTTTTTCAATAATGTGCAGTATTTAAGAACATCATTGTTAGTTAGCCCAATGACATTGCTTGCCTAATGCCAAATGTTTTCAGAATGTCAGCAAATTGCCAGTAAGAATGGGTGGCAAGAAATAAATGTAAAATAGCTTCTCTTTTATTAGAGGTCCCTCATGCTGCTATTTTTAAAAGTCTTTGACTATAGTAAGAAGTTGAGCTAAATACGAGAGATTGGTAACCCCAAGAGTATTCCGAGGAGACATAGGAATTACAAGTGACTACAGATGGAAGTGTCATCTGAAAGGGAAACTACATTAAGTGATTGCAACACCAAGACACAAAGGAAATTTTGGAAGATCTCATGATAAGGACGTGGGATTTTTTTTCCCCTCGTTGCTGCTTTACATTTTTTGGAAAGCAAATCTGCTTGCCTACGTACACTGTTTATCTGTGAAATATGGAAGGCATAATAAGGGAGAGTTGGATGCCACAGTTTAGTTATGTCAAGATATGTCATAAGCATGGAAAAATATTGCCATATATTTTCTCCTAGTTGAAACTGAGGCACCCACATTAAAACTGTCACAGGACGTTAAAGGTACATTTGGTACTGCAGTCCAAGTTTCTGGATTTCAGTCCCCTAAAGAAATAGGTGTCCTGTCTCAGTGAATTCTTGTTCATGGGTCCTTGTACAGCAGTGATGCCCACAAAGAAAGACAAAGAAGGAAGGTGTGAAGGGTTCACTGCAACGAAAGAATCATCCATATATTCTTACAGCAATCAGCAGATCAGGGAGTAGGGCAGCATGAGTCTGAACTACCTACAGCACAGGGCAATGATTTTAAATTTTGTCTCATTAAATCATTCTTCATGCAGATCTGGAGCCTTTCTTCTAAAGGAACTCACACAGTTTGTACAATTGAATACTCTATTGAATGTTTTCAAAGGTTTCCTTAACTTTAATGGAACGCTACTTAGAAAGCAAAATCATCTTTAAAATATACACGAAGACCTATATTCTCACTAACAGCAGCAGTACATGAAGTTTGATGTACGAACTGAATCAAAACAGGCTGGCTGAAATGGCTGTGGGACTAAAGTAGCTCATGCCCTGGATTTGCCAAAGAATGGGTTAACGCCACACTTTTATCAAACAGTATAGTGGTATTTAGTGACGAAAAGTTACATTTTATTTGAAAAAGAGTCTGTTCACAGAATAGTGCCACCTAGCACCATATTAGGACATCAGTTTGTATGGCTGGAGGAAAGAATGTGACCTATCCACCAGTCCTACGTGCTGCAGAATCCTGGGTTGGAAGTCTTCCACCCAAGAGTTGGCTAGACTTAGCTCTAACATCCTTATGAAATGTCAAAGTCAATCTAAAACGGGGGTAGTTTGCGAGTGTTTTTTAATTCCTCCCAGAAAAGCTCTCTATTTGAAGTCTGATTTAGCAAAAAGATGGTCAAGGGAGAAAAAGAAGTTTGGCCTTTGGAATGCAAAAGCCTGTTCAAGGTTTCAGTGGTGGGTTTTGTGGGATGTAGTGTTTTGTTACAGACTGGTTTTTGAGACAGAATTTCTATAAGAAAATTAAACAGGGTTTGGAAGTCTTGAGTTGAGTTCTGATTTGATATCCCCAAAATCAATCTCAGATACTTCAGTACTTTAGTTTTACTTAGCTAATTTATGATGTTGACTTTTAAGTGCTCTTGGCCTGTTCTGGATCATGAACTTGGAAGTCTTTTAGCCACTAAGTAAAAATTTTCTCCTGGAACTGAAAGCGGCTTTCCTGGGGGGGCTTACTGGAATTGGAAGCCAGTTTACTACAGTTTTCCAGACTTCCCAGCTGCAAGAAAAAACAAGTCAGAGAAAAAAAAAAAAAGGTGGTAAAGTATGTTTTTAAAAGAACTATGTTGCACATCTCTTTATTTTAAAAGTCTAGTTTTTGGCTTATAGAGAAATACATTGCTTGTTTTCCATGATGTTTTTTGTATCTATTTCCTGAAACCTGTTGGAGTGAAAAGGGCAAGAAAAAGTACATCTGCCATCTATCAGAAGATAAATCTAAAATGTTTATTCAGCAGCAGTTATAAAGTTCTTGTGAAGAATCTAATTCTGATGTCACTGCAACCAGGTGAAGTAAGTTTATGTAGATATAACAATATTATGTGTTGTTGATTGAGCAGATTCTTTGAGAGATGTGTAAATGAATTGTGAGATCTGAACCTTTGTCTTCTAGAATATCTTGGAAAAAATTAAGTGGCATGTACTCCTAATTAAAATTAAAAATCCCAAGTCAGAAGCCTGAAGAGCAGTAAATCAAGATGGTCAACACTAGGTTAATGAATTTAGACTTCTAATTTCACTCTCTTTTGGGAAAGTTCCTGATAAATCCTCAGCTTCCATTTGTGTTTTTCATAATTGCTCCTTAATAGTCTAGCTAGATGACCAGTTTCTTCTGCTCACTTTGCATTGGTATTGCCTGCTTTGGGTTTACTTCATTTTTTGAGCTTGCTTTGTAGATTTGTTCTGCAAGTTGCGGTAGTATGGGATCCACACAGCTGCAAAATGAACACTGCTATAATATCTCATTTGAACAGATCAGAGAATGCTGGAAGGAAGAATTAAACTGGTGATAAAAACTGCTAAGAGAGTGGAGGAGAAGCTTGTGAGGAACAAATTATGTTTCACATTTTCTGTGTGAGAAGAGAACAAGTACTACTCCAGACTATTTCTTCAGCTATTCTGTGGCCCTGGGGTGTTGTCCTTGTGATTTCTTTCAGGGAAGTTTCTTTGGTGACAGTGCAGTTCGGAAGAGTACAAATGAGATGAACAAAGAGCGGAACAAAAGATATTCTTCTGAAATACCAGCAAAACCAGAAGGCTTGCGTCTTCTTCGTCTATTGAATATTGAACTTGTTGAACATCAATCTCCTCTCATATTCAAAATGAGGAAATTTCCCCCAGACATAATATATTTGTGCCTTTTTTTCCTTTTCTCTGGAAATCTTTCAGCTTTTTATTATTACCCTTGAGACAGAAAAGGTAAATAGGAAAAGCAGCAGTCAGGGAATGTTGGTGCTATATTTACTCAACACTCTCATAAAGCGGTGAGAAGGCACACATTTAATTCAGAATTTTGAGCCCTTCTTGACTACGTTCCTATTAGCTAGTTACTGAATCTCATGATCCAGGCAGCCTCTTTGCAGCCTATCTAGATTTGGGGTTTTTGTTTTTGTTTTCCAGTTGTTACCTGTCATGTGCTTGTTTGTGCTAATTAAAGATGTTGCTGCTGACTTGAAGGAGAACATAAAGGCTTGGATTTATATCCTGAATGAGGTCCCTGGAGGCATAGGGTAAATACAGTTTTCAAGGAAGCTAATAAAATTTCCTTATGCTTACTAATTCTGGAAGCCAAAGTCTAAATATGAAAATATGAATGGCTAACAAGTATGTGTGTTATAAATGCTGGTCCCATTTATCACTGCCTTCTATAAATGTGCCTGCAGAAAGACCCTTGACACCTTTGAAGGTAAAGCATTACACAGGCCAAGTGTTAATAGCTACACTAAGACAAATTCAGCTTGTAGTTCTATCAGCATAAATACAGTTACAGAGTTGCCTTCCAGTAGGGCCTGGGGAGGAACAATGCACATCCACTCAGACTTCAAAATAATTCAAATTGCTGTTGTTGTTCTTGAAACATTAAAGTGAATGATGAAAATGAGGAAACGAGTGCTGGCAAGAGGTTAGCAAGAGGCAAACAGTGTGCACCCATGTCCATGCAGCTATCCTGCTTCGCCTCCTTCGCTCATGACCTGCAACGCCCTGAACAGTCCAGTCCAGGATCTTTGCGGAAAAGCAGTTACAAGCTGTGCCAAACTGTGTGATTCTTTTGTGCTCTGAATACATGTCCTCCAGGGGCTAGGATGAAACCACCGCATTCATTTGCACTTGAGTAAAAACTACATTGTTTTTGCAGTCATTTGGCATCATGTTCAAAAAATATAAGGTCAAATTCAGCTCTAGTGTTGCAACTCAAATGATTTCGATGGCATTTTGCCCACCTACATCAGAGCTGGATTTGGCCCATCATCTGGATCTACTTAGTGAATACTGTGCTAAATGTTCAATGTCTTGCACAGGGTTTTAGTTATGTCCTTACCATTGAATTAAATGGGAATTGTATTCTTAGGATCTTATCCAAATTATGAAATCGTAGGACTGTGAAGGGAACTGTATTTTTGTTAAAGTTTGTGCAGCACCAGGCACACTAGAACTTAAATTGTAATTGTGGTTCTGGATGCATCTATCATACAGCTATTAAGCATGATAAAATACCTTGCTAGTGCCTCAATGAAGAAAACACAACAATAGTAAATAGTGAAGAGATTAAAATTTCTGACATGGGATTACTTTGTTTCTGTTTCTGAATAAGTGATGATTCCATACATTAAACAGAGTGACTGTATGGGGTTCTTAAGTATTATCCTTCTAATTACTTCAGAGAGTATTTGAGGTTTTCCTCTTGCAGGGCAATGCCCAGAAAAAAGTCTTGCTTTCTTCATGCTTGAGAATTCAATATTGTCCTGTTTATATTTCTAAATATTTAAAAAAAAAATTTAAAAGGAATGCATTTTAAAATTTTGCCTAGACTTATTAGTTAATGGATATCTGCAAAGTTATGATGATCAAGGGAGCAACACAGTAAGTCAGAAGCCTTGAGAAACAGATTCATTACATGTCACTATGTGTCTAGCCAAAAGTGATCAAGTGGTTTTGGTCATATTTCTTTTTCATAGAAAATTTACTTTTCAAATACAGGATGTTTTTGCAAAAGCATTTCATTTTCTAGGAAAAAAATACTTGGCTTCCTGCAAATCTATTAGGACTTTGGAAATGTTTTAATTTCGATCCTGGTTTAAGCTGGGGAAGAGTTAATTTTCTTTCTAGTGATTGCTGTGAAAGGAATGTCAATAATACCTATTGTTTTTAGTTGTTGCTAAGTGATGTTTACACTATTCAAGGACTTTTTTCAGCTTCCTAGAGAAGCATAGACAGAAGGATGGAATGGCCAATGGAATATTCCATACCATAGACATCATGCTTAGTATACGAACGGGGGTTGGCTGGGGGATGGGAATCCATGACCACTGCTCAGGAAGGTGCCAGTTCACCGGGCGATGAGAGTGACCCATGTAATTGTTATTGTTATTGTTATTGTTATTGTTATTGTTATTGTTATTGTTATTGTTATTGTTATTGTTATTGTTATTGTTATTTTTCCTTCTCTGTTATTGTTTCTATTAGTCTTTATCTCAGCCCACAAGGCTTTTTTCCTCCCTTTCCCTTCCTTTTTTTCCCTCTTCTCCCCACCCTTTGGCAGGTGGAGGGGAAGGGGCGGGGTGAGCAAGCAGCTGCGTGGTTCTGGTTACTGGCTGGGGTTAAACCATGGCAGTTTCTGACAGTCAAAATCTTTTCCTTTGACAGAGGACACTCTCACTGGCTGTAGCCTACCTAAACCAAATGCTTGACACGTGCTCCTCCAAGATATTTTTGAAAACAGTACGCTGATGGAGCCTTTGAAGCTAAGAATCTGATTTCTCTGAGCATGAAAGCTTTCTAGAAGAGAAATCAGCAAAAATTTTAGTTTTGAGAAAGGAATCTAAATTTCTTATTTTCCTCCCACTCTTGGGTGATATTGTTTCAGATTTGATTACACCAAATAAAAGCAATGATGTGAAATTACCTAGTTAAGGCACTTAGCTTTAGATTTATATAGTGGTTGCTTTCATGTAGTTGAAATTTGTCTGTCCTGTCTAGTTCTAAATTAATCAATGGTGTCCATAAATCTTATCATTTGGCATACTGTTTCATGATGTTGTAGCCTTTTTGAAGCTCAAAGTATATGTGAAATACTTGTGCTGACTCTTTTTTCTCCCCTGGCTGGCAGCTCAGTAGGGTGTGTGAGGAATAAAAGAAAATGTGGGGTGGGGGAGGAAGGATGTGGTGAACATGTCAGGGGTGAATTCCGCAGCAATTACACATACAGAATATTGTTAATTGTGGCAAAATGGTCCTCTACAGTCAGTGGGACAACATACAGAAAAGGCCATCTCTACATGAGAAGGTTTCTCAAATCAAAGTAAATGAAGTAGAAATGCATGTGCATAAAACTAGCATTGGATTGTGGCAGTGAACACACTGGCATTTGACATTAAAATCTTTGCTCTGTAGAGGACAGCTATACTCCTGAGGGACATACGGTTGAAAATACTGAGACTGACCAAGAACCAGTTAGGCAGAAACGAGACCAAGGATCCTGGGTTCATTGCAGCTTATGCTGCAAAGTTTATTGCAGGAGAACAAGAGCTGTGAAGCTGCCATGATTCAGAGATCTAGAGGATGTCTTAGAAGACAGAACCGAAAAAGCAGGAAGCAGCAATTGTAACTATAGTTCTTAACATACGCTATTGTATTTTCCAAAATAACAGAAAACTTGGGAGGTTTGATCAGGTGCATTACTAGGACAAGCTTAAATCAGAGCATGTTATTGAGAGAGTCAGTCTATAGGACTTTATGGTGTATCACCTAAAGATAAAAGAAACTAAACAACGAGCTGATTAGACACCCTTTATGGTAATAATTTTTAAAATATGACAGAAACTGGAGGACGTGTGCTGACACTGATCCCTAATGCACAGCTAGTTCAAGATAGTTAACAGCTTTCTCCTGCAGCAGACAATGTAAAACATTGGGAGTGAAATATGTAATATATTTTGTTTCTGGCTATAATTGAAGTCAGAAAAAACTCACTGAGGAACGCTTTTTGGATTCGCCAGTGAGCAGTAACTGAACTAACCTAAGTTTTGGGGAATGGAAGATGTTCTCAAGTACTTAGACTATTTCAGTTGTCTATATGGAATAGAGGAGAGCTATTTGGTAGAAACTAGAAGGATTCTAAAGCTATCCAAATGCACATTCCCAATTTAGAGTTCAGACCTTAACACACAGGAAGATAAAGCAAATATAAAGTAACATCATCGATGCTCCTGCACCTCCAATTACAGAACTGACCATTAGAAAAGCCTAGGAAATTTCTTCAAGACTGGAAGAAATTAATCCATTTGAAAGTACAGAAGACTTGTATACAGTTTGGATGAGTGGGCAGTGGCATTGTAGTACCAAGTAATTGACTGACTTTTGACAGAGGACCAGCAAAAAGGATTTGGATTGGTAAAGAAAGGATTTTTATGAACTAGATTGTATTTAAATTTCCAAATTGATCCTAGTCACTTGTGGCTTCTGTATGGGAAATTACTTTCATGCAATGCTAAAAGTTGCTGTGGGATTTGCAGTTGAATAAATTGAGCTTGATTGGTGTGGAGTTTGGAGGCTGCAAATAAAACACTTAATGTCTTGGTGAAGACTATAAATGCTAGAATATAAAAATAACATTTGTTGTCTTTGCTAGTATTATCCATTACTTTCCTAGAGCTTATTTTTGCACTTTTGCTTTCCTTTGCCTGAACAAAAAGGCACTGGTAATTATCAGAGTCCTCTCGAGGTAGCTGTTGTCACAGTGTTGTATCTCTGCCTTCAGCCCAGTGTTCCTGAATATAAGGCAGTTCTGAGCTACAAGTAAAGACAGTAGAAGCCCAAAAGAAATGAAAAGAATTATATGGCCATCCAGGGAGCAGAAAATGCTTGGCTTTTGATTAGAAAAAGTAGCCAGGAAAAGAATTCCAAACTTAGTCCTTTTTGGAGAGATCCTAGCCCAGTAATTAAGAAACTAAACAGTTTATTCTTGTTGATTCCAAACCCAAGACCTCACTCCTTTGCTGCGGACTTGATGCAGAGATTTAAGAAACATCCCAGAGGGAGGAAGAGGGAATTTGGAACTATCCCAGCAAGTTTTATGCCTAGTAGGAGATGATTTATGGAAGAGAAATCGCTTAGGACTTGAGAGATCTTGAAGCTGATAGATCTGGCTAAAAGTTGCTGATAATCTCACTTAAAGAACTAACAATGCTCTCTGGCAGAAGTTTAGCAGAAAACTAACAAAACCTAGTTAGGAGACACGCTATTTGGATTTTAGTAGTTTGGACAAAAATGAAACTTCTGTATATAATTTTCTTTAAATGAAAGGGAAAAGTGGTAGAAAATGGGCTGTAATCACAAGTCTGGGTATCAAAATCTACCAGTTTTTACAGTTATCATTCATAGTATGTCTTTTTTCTGTTCAGATTGGGTAGAAGAGATTACAATCTGCTTGTGCTAGTGGGATGCTTACTTGTAATGTCTTAATTATAGTATGGGGATGTAATAGTAGAGCAGTTAGAGGTTTCAGGTGTGGTTATGTAGATGTATGGATCATCAGGATTCACAAATGTACTAGGAGATAACTTCTGAGGTTATATACATATATATATATACTGCTAAAGCAGTATAATTCTCTAGCTCTATCATCACTGATTTGCACTCAACAGCTGTTTAAATTAAACATCAATACTGTTTTGAGCACTGGGTTAATGGAGGCCTCTGTATACATTTTTCAGATACGTTATTAATCTACAAAGCATGACTGGCTGTTTTACATTGCCCCCAAAAATGCATCTAAGAATGACTGAAAGCACAATGAACAATATCAGTGATGCCTGGAAGGGAATATAAATCCACAGGAACTTTTCCACTAAGTAGATGGTGGAATCATACACATTAGGGCCCATGGAGTTGGATTTTCAGAAATCACTTTTAAATTCTGGGCAAAATTTCATACTGAATTTTTTAGACACTTAATTCACTATACAAGTACCTGCACTGACATAGCCTGTAATGACAAACTTAGAATAAAAATTTCTTTGCAAATTTTGTGGAAATAAAATTACAGTTTTTCTAGGGCTCTCACCTTTCAGCAGTTTACCCACTTGACCAGCACGTTATAGTACTGGTTTATGACTTGTTTTGAACAAATAACATTTTAGATATATCCTCAAATTTGCCTTCTATTTTTTCTTTTATCAGATGGCTTTCTAAAAGTCTGGTTGTTCCTATTTTATGGAGGTTGGGTGTATGAAATGGAAATCTAACATCTCTGTCCCCTTCTTGCCATCTTTCTCCTGCAAACCCCTATAGCTAGGACCCCACCACAAAGGTCCTGCCTTCTCATTGTGCATTCCCATTCAGACTCAGCTGCCTTGCCAAGGCTATTGTACCCTTAAGCCTATATAAAGCATCTCCACTCCCTCCTCCAAGCATGGCCCTGCTCCCATGTGCTGAGCTTGAAGAGCAGGTTGCAGTGATGGTTGTATTCTTGTATCAAAACTGCAAATCACACAGGCTGCCAAGAGATGACCTCTGCAGCCCACAGCAGTGACGTAGTAGGGATCAGCTGGAACTGATTCTGTAGAATCAGATTCAACTCAGGTAACCCATCACCATTGTTTGAGGAACTCTTCAAGCTCCGCTCAGCAAACCAGTTTGGAAACCTCTGCTCCAAAATCTTTGCTTGTGGTAAGGTTTTAATAGTTACCAGCCCATACAGAAGAATACCTTTCAGGTCTATCTAGAGTGAAATGGTTGGATGATTCAGTCTGTGAAAGGCATATTAAAAGCAAGAATAGCTCGTATCATTAACAGACCCCTTGATATCAGTATTGTAATATATGTGCTTTCTTCGATAATTATTTAATTACTTAGTTTTATTAAGATGGTTCAAAAAACACTGTGTTATGTAACTAATAATACAAGCTTGTAAGTGATTATTTTAGGTAAAGGAGTAGTTAAAGCATATAGTTATTTTCTTTTTTTCTGGCCTGAAATTGAATTAGCCTTTTTGCTTCCCATTGTGGCAGGAACATAGGGAAAGTCCTGTTCCTTCCCGTGGAGAGTGATTTCAAAGCTAGATATGTCACTTGACATTTCTTAAAATTGCTTTCTCTGTTCCAAAGCAACTTAATTTACAGCTTTCTATATTTACAGTGTTTCATAAAAAGAAATTGTGCTTGGCTTTGTTGAATAAAAGCTGAACAGCTTGAAGTGAGGTATCTTCAAAGTAACAAGAATATTGTGCAAATACTTTAGAAAATCAAATAAAATAATCATAATCAAATGTTGCTCAACTGTGTTTGGATCCTACAAGCTAAACTCTGATCAGACCGTACAAGCAAAACACTGCAAAAGCTAGCATGGGTTTACTGGTGTTCTCTTGCCTGGGCCAAAAGCTTAGAGATTTGGATTCCAGCTAGAATCATTCCAAAATCATTGTGAACAAATTTAATCAAGTCCACTTTTGATGCGACATTAGTTTTGCAGACTTTTTTGTTGGTTTGTTGGTTTTTTTTGTTTGGTTTGGTTTGTTGTTGTTGTTTGATTTTGTTTTTGTTTTTATTAAACAAAGCTTTCATATCTTAGCCTTGGAAAGGTTGAACTGCATTGTGAGCATTCATGCCTATGATTGCTCAGCTTTGTGTTGCTACTTTATTTTAGGCAGACCTCTTCAGTTAGTTTTATTTTTCATAATGCACTGCTTCTTATCACTAAGATTCTCTGTTTCTTGAGAAAAATACAGGGGAAAGAGAAGACCAGTATGCCTACTGAAAACTTGTAGGTATCAGAATATTTTGATATTGGTTATTTGTGCTGCAAACTATATTGTCGGAAAGAGACTCACTTTTGATGCATGTTTCTTTGGGAAAACCATGTGTTTACTACTTCTGAGTTCCCTTTCTGACGTGGGTGTGTTATCTTCAAAGATCATCTTTATTCATCTTTGCTTTGTTATTGGACTGTGATGGTTTTTTGTGTGGAGGACACATGATACAGGGAAAGACATTTTTTTCATATCAGTGATCTTTTTCTTCTATTTTTTCTACTTAGGCCACCATGGAGGTCTCCCTGTGTGCCTGAAGCTTCACCCAAGGAGATCAGAGTATGCTATTTTTGTCAGCATCCTGGAGTAGACTAAGGGATAATGGAGTCCCATATCTCCTCTGTATTGCAATAGGTGGTCTTCTTAAAGAGGGGCTTTCAAGTATGGATGTGTTGCACATGGTGGTCAGAGACCTGCAGCCAAGGAGCATGTGCTGTAAGGGTGGCCTTAGCCCTTCCACTAACACTTCAAAACATGTAGGACTGGGAGATGGACTCTGATGTCTGTTCATGAGGTTAACTACTTGCACCCTGCCCACTCCTCCGAGTGCCCCAGTGCTTCCTTCTCTCTGAAGAGCAAGTCAGGTTATATTAGTGAATATAGCATGAAGAGAGGACAGCGGGTTAATTTGATAGCTCTTCTTCTAGTCTTAGTTATTCTGTAAAGGAGTTTCAATGTGGACAGTCTTATTTTGTTTTGGAGGCATTCTGCATTTTTCGAGTTTATTGGCAATTGTGTCTTGTATATTTAGTATGATAAATTTTAATAAGGATTTCATTTCAATAATTACTTTGACTATTTGATAAAGGGTGAGGTAAAGAGGATAATTTCTTTTAAATGGTCTTGCTAGACTCAGAATTTATACTAATTTTTAGTCTTACCAATGGATCTTTGTGGTACTAGCTAGAAAAGCCATAGAGTTATAGGATGTATTTAAAATTGCATGTTTTTACCTGGTGTTATAGAGGAAGAGAAAACTTGCAAAATGATACAGGTTGAAAAAAATGTCCGTAAGCTGCTACTAGTTAGAATTCTGTATAATATGAAACTGCCTTAAAGTTACGGGAATGGAACATAACATATCCTTAGTTACTAAATACATTTTTTTCAAATTCCATAGTTTAAGATCAAAGTTGGAGTTCGCATCTGAATCTTACAATGGCTTTCTCTCCAGTGGGCCACACTAGCCATGGGTGGAGACCTCATATTAAGTTTAGACACAGTTAAACCCACTGGAGCTCTGATCCTCTCCTGGGTGTAATGGTAAGCCAGCAATGCGTTGTACCTTTTTCAGTCTTGACTTTGCATGTAGTAGAGCGCAGAGCTGCAAGAAAACTAGAAGGATTTTATAACAATGCGGTGACACTGCCTTTGAGACTGGTCTTCACACAATGTTCTCTGCTTCAGAGGTGCTCCATCTCCTAGGATGAAGCTGCCTTATTTTCCTAATCCTACACTTCTGCTTGGGATGACTGATGGTCCTTTCCATTCAGTTTTCAACATTTTTGGCCCCTGCTTCTGCAAATCAGTCAGTTCAAGAAGGAGGCAGGTTAAGATAGCATTCTAAATAATTGCTGTTGGAAGGACAGCTTTCATGTCTGTCCTAAGAAGAAAGAGCAAGTAATATGCAGATAGGAGATGTTTTTCTTCTCTGTAAGCTCTGCATAAACAAATTACTCCTCTCTTGGTTCATTGACTCCTGTGGGGCTACTCATTTGAGTTAGGAAAGTAGAGTTTTGCCCACATGTAATTTGAGTCTTAGTGATCTCCTTCTGATTAAAAATTATTACAGTCCACCTAAGTGTATTTACAGTTCAAATTAATTCTTTGCAGGTTCTTTAAATTACATTATGTAATGTGTGTTTCTACTTTTATTGCTCTTCCTGAAACTCTAATGTTCCTGTTAATGCTGTTCTGAAAATAAAACATCTATGTAACAAAACTATCATATTTTACATTTTTGGGACAGTTTCAAATGTAAAAAGCATGTCAAGGTGAATTGCATAATAGAATGAGGAATGTAGACCTTCCTCATTGTCCTCATGGGAAAATAATAACCATGATGCCTAATCCAGAGCCAACTGAAGTGACCTTGGAAAGGGAAGGGGAAGCCTTTCCATTGGCTACAGATCCATTGTGTTCTATACTTGAGCAGTTTGAAAGCTGATTGTTTTCATCAGCATCACTTTGCATCACTTATTGAAATCTCAGGATCATCTATGTTATAAATTCATGTGTGGGGATGTAAAGTTTCTTTTGGTATGCTACTAAAGTAATTTCTGAGAAAACAAATACTGGTTGTGGAACACTGTGCCCTGGAGAAAGAGATCTGGAAACCTTGGAGTTGCTTAGGAGGTTGATTGAGTGAATTTGATCTAGGACACCAGGAAATGCATCAATAATGTACAATAATGTACAGTCAAACTTCAGGAACCAATTGAATTTTACATAAGATTATTGTGAACTGTCAAAATGAATCAGGGCAACGGCCATCCAGTCTTCTATATTTATGTTTGTTATTGGCCATTTGTTCATTGAAAAGAAAAATAAATTGGGGGTTTATGCTTGGTTTTCAGGGGTCAGTGCTGAGGGTACCGTGGAAAAAAGAAATAAAAAGGAAGAGAATAAGCCAACAACAGCTTGCAGGCATACACACAAGCTTTCTCCATGGGCAGGAGGACTTACGATTTCCCAGTTAATTTTTTGGCCACTGCAGGAAGACAGAACATGTTTCGATATTTGAAGAAATACACAACCATTGCAATAATCAGAGAACATGCAATTGTCTGTCTTTTTTTGTTGACAATTTTATCATTAGATCATCTTACAGATTTTTTTGAGTTCCTGTTGTCAATGATAAATCTGTCCAAGTATAACTAAGATGGAGCTATTTCAACACAAACTTTATTCAAAACCTCCTCGTGAGTATTTGTGTAGATTTGTCCCTTTATTTATCCACAGAGGATGAGCTGTTGCAGACCCTGACCACAGAATTTTGGCTCTTTGCATCCAGCTGCTGCACTCTGTAGTTCAGGATCTCAAGGTCATCTCTTTGTTATTTTTGGTTGGTTGGTTGGTTGGTTGGTTTGGTTTGGGTGGGGTTTTTT
>VFFE01007022.1:892403-932802 GCA_008921705.1 Burhinus oedicnemus
AGACAGTTATATTATGAATATTCACAGAATGTCCAGGATAACCAATTGCATTATTTTACATTGTATGTTTTGCTCAGTGATAAAAGCTATGTTTTTTGGGATGCAAACTTGAAATTGCCCTAATTCTTTGTTTTCACATGTTCATTGCTTAAAATGTAATGAAGCATCTCATATTAGCATCTCAGACAAAGGAAACCTAAAGATTTATCACTTTTCTGTTCAGATACAAAAGGGAAGGGACAAATCCTCCCATTAAGAAACAGTATTTATAGTGGAATTACCAACCCTTTGCTAGATAAACTAAAATACTAAATGCCTAAAGATTATAAATGTGTTTGAGTATCTGATCCCAGCTCCTTTGTGATTACAGGAATGGAAAATTTCCACCACTTCTCACCATGCCTGACACTGTTTGGTGTCTCTGCATTTTCTGAGCTGCTGTACCAGAGTGATTAAAATAAAGCTGAGAAATAATCCTGAATGTCATGGACATCCCAGATAGGTAAAAGCTGATAATGAAAAACATTATTCCCCCTAGCCGCAGTAAGGGACCTTTACTAACCCGTCTTTTCCTAAGTGTGAAGTATATCTAAGACAGTGTCAGTGAGGGTTTGCTGAACTGACCCTAGAGAAAGGACTTTGTGATGTTCTAGAGCTCGCGTGCTTCCCTGACTCCTGAAATTCAGAGCCTTACTCTAACGTGGTGGCTGAAACAATTCAACACTTTCCTCCTTCTCCTTCTGTCCCCAGCTGCGTTTCTTCTTCCATTCTTTGTGCTAAACCTTACATATATAGACCAACTCCAAACCCATCAGTAAGTTTCTACCTGCAGCACAGATTAATTTACTGCGGGAAGCATAATTTTATTTTCCTTACTTAACATTGTCCTGTATTTCATGTTTGCTATTCTAGTTATGCTATATATGTTATTTGTGTCCTATCTGGAGCCCACCAAAAATTGGTCATTAGACTTGACACCTGCTCTGCAAGACCCATTTTTCTGTAATGTTTTTCTGTTTCTATTGTTATTTTTATCCCTGGGGTAGATGCAAAAATCCACTGATGGAAAACTGAATGTGAAACTAGGGCCTTAAGATCCCTTGTGTATATGGAAGAAAAAAAAAAAGGAGACATTTCTTTATTAATAAATGTTTAAACTTTTTATTACATAAAATGGTCTAACAAGAGCATACTTTTCAAAAACAAAAGATTGGATTTTTGGACTCTTACCAATTTTTATTGGAGAGACTAATGCAGAATATGTTTCCAAAACACTGGCACTAGGGAGCCCTGAAGCAATTATATATTTAAAATACTCCCTTTCCTTCTGCCTTCCACTTGCTGTTTTGCTGAACAAGCCAGTTTTAACTTTTCAAGACTTTTCAGAAAACATTACAAAGAATGCAACCTCATTACTATCATACTGAAAGCCATGATAAGTAGATGTTAATGGTTCCAAATCAGTTTTCAAAGGGGAATAAAATACATATTCTTCCTATGTGTCTGTTCTGAATAGACTTAACCCATGAGAGGAGCAAGGCAAATTAGGCCATGCTGAGTAACTCGACAACGACGCATACTGCAGCTAACTAGTTGAAAGAATTGAGTTGGGCATGTCTATTTTACGCTGATTACTCCCTCTGTTGTGGTAATACTGCAGAGAACATTGTAAGTATATATTAAAAATAATTGGAAAAGACCCCATAAAAATCAAATTCATAATACAGTGGATAACCTGGCAAACAAGACTGGGTAGCAATAGGTCTGCTGGGTGCTCTTTGTAGAGATTCCCCTCTGGCCAGAGAAAGCAGTATTGGCAGGAGCGGAAGGACCTGGGCTCACCATCCCAGGGAATGATGTGTGTCCTTCCTAGAGGTGTCTGTCCCATCTGCTTTTGCAAGCAGCTGGAGCTGGAGGCTCCAGGAAATATGTTCTGTCAGTGTCCATACTCTCAGAAAGCACTTACTAATGTATAATCTGAAAATCTTTGATACGGTTTTACTCTGTTGCTATTTTGGCTACTAAAAACTGTGTTTTCCTTCTCCATCATATCTTATGTAAATTTTATGTTACTATACACTAGCATACTCATTGCTTTTTAATTGCAGCTAAAACTATCATTTACTTAGAGCAAAGGAAACCTGTAATGCAGCTCAGACGTTACTTGAATATTGTCCAGTTAGCTAAATGCTTGGTTTGAACTGGATCATAGTGAAGTTGGCAGTTATTTTTTTTTTTTTTTGTGAAGGGGGGAAGCTGCAGTGAACTTTAGGGACTTCAGGTGGCTGCCCCATGTGCAGCTGTAGAGAAACATCTGGGCTGCCTGCAGTC
This sequence comes from Burhinus oedicnemus, assembly GCA_008921705.1. Classification (NCBI taxonomy): domain Eukaryota; kingdom Metazoa; phylum Chordata; class Aves; order Charadriiformes; family Burhinidae; genus Burhinus; species Burhinus oedicnemus. The sequence continues at coordinate 894,735 of VFFE01007022.1, forward strand.
TCACCCCTGGACTCCTCAGCCACCTCTTCCCAGCCCCATCTTATGGGTAACACCCTGCAAGGCATGTGCCCAACGGCTAAGCCCTCACAGGCTTGAGAACAAATAATTTTCATACAGGTAAGAGGAGGTGGAGGAAGTACTCAGGTAGAGTGGGAAAACCCCTCTTCATACCAACACCACCTAACATGCACCACGCATCCCTGGTTTCAATGAGCTCTTGCAAAAACCTCTTCAAGGTGTAAAGGTCTGCATGGTCTGTGGTCTCTTCCCTGATGATTGTCTCCCTTCTTTGGATCAAAGTCATGCAGTATCAGCTATTAACAGTAAGAAACTTTGATTGGAAGTTACCCTCTGCTTTCATTTTGAGTGTTGTGCTTTAAAAAAGGAATGAAAAAGAAATATTTGCACATTTAGAAGTATTCTAGTGTTTCTTATGAGTTTATTTAATATTTTGGGAACCTTGCCAGTACATTTAGGAAAATAAAAATATATGCAAGAAGCATATAGTGTAGTAAATCCACCAGACAAATAGTTTCTTCACCAAAACACTATGAAATCTTGTTTAAAATCTCAGCATTTCTGATCTGCCAAAGCCACGCTTAGGAAACTTTAGTGTGTGTAACCAGTGCTTATCCACTCAGTTACGAGGACTCTGGCAGGCATGACCACAGACGTGTTCTATATGGCTCAATAATTGAGGAATAAAACCACCTGAAAATATCTGCAGAGAGAATTTATGTGAAATGATAATAAAGTTTTGATTTGTATCAGAATGATGTGTTGGTCTGAAAAATGCAAAAGAACAATAAGCTGACAGGCTTTCAAGGGCCTTTTGGTTTTTGTGGTGATCAGAGAAGGAAGTAATTTCTGAGAATATTGGTCGAAACAGAAACAAGTATGGAGAGAAAAAGAATACAAGATGTTCCTGATTTTTACATAAACTGTAGCAGTTGCCCAGAGGTCTTTGGGGTCCTTTTCCTGCCATGGGGCAAGATTTGTGTGTTTGGTGTGCCTGTGTGCATAGTTGCATTGTTGAGGTCTTTCGCAGGCAGACTTTTGCAGGGCTTTTTCCTTCTGGCAGCTGGACAAATGTGCATCAATGCTGAGCACTCTGGGTCCTGTTTTCAGCAGACCACATCTTTGGAGCACATGTAGAGGTATAATAAGACATCCTGGTATTTGGGAACTTGTTTGCAGTCTTTTGAGCAGGAGAGGCTGGGAGCACTCGGTGCTCCTTTCAGAAAAGCCTCTCTGGGCATGCGTCACCAGTGTTCTAGACAAATCCCTAGGTGCTCTGAGCTCTGACAGGGTGAGAGATGGTAAAATATGTCAAGGAAATAACTAATTTTACTGGAACACTTGCAACTGTGTTTTTCCAGAACCAGTTAAAGCTCCAAGTGAACTTTAGTGGTGAATATTTCATAGCTTTGTGCAATCTCTGATGTTCTTAGCTACCTCAAACAAATTCCTTTTAGAAACACAAGTGGTTAGAACTTCAATTCAAGAATTTCAGAGGCAGAAGCATTATTAACATCTCCAAACTCCCAGTCCATCAGATAACTGGATATGCCTAGTGCTCTTCAGTTCTGGATCAGCAGGAGCAAAACCTTTGTTTTTAAATGTGGGCTGTGTATATATGGAAATGTCCTTGGGCCTTAGATTTATAGATTCATAGAATGGTTTAGGTTAGAAGGGACCTTAAAGATCATCTAGTTCCAACCCTCCTGTCATGGGCAGGGACACCTCCCACTAGACCAGGCTGCTCAAAACCCCATGCAGCCTGGCCTTGAACACTTCCAGGGATGGGGCATCCACAACGTCTCTGGGCAACCTGTTGCAGTGTCACACCACCCTCAGAGAAAAGAACTTTTTCCTGAGATCTACTCTAAATCTACCCTCTTCCAGTTTAAAACTGTTAATCCTCGTCCTATCACTACACTCGCTGATGAAGAATCCCTCCCCATCATTCCTGTAGGCCCCCTTCAGATACTAGAAGGCTGCTATAAGGTCTCCCTTGGGCCTTCTCTTCTCCAGGCTGAACAACCCCAACTCTCTCAGTGTGTCCTCATAGCAGAGGTGCTCTAACCCTCTGGTCATCCTCCTGGCCCTCCTCTGGACTTGCTCCAACAGGTCCATGTCCTTCTTATGTTGCAAGCTCCAGAGCTGGACACAGTATTCCCGTTGGGGTCTCACGAGAGCAGAGTACAGGGACAGAATTACCTCCCTCGACCAGCTGGCCACGCTTCTTTTGATGCAGCCTAAATACGGTTGGCTTTCTGTGCTGTGAGTGCACATTGCTGGCTCACGTTGAGCTTATTATCCAACAACACCCCCAAGTCCTTCTCCTCAGGGCTGCTCTCAATCCATTCTCCTCCCAACCTGTGTTAGTGCTTGGGGTTGCCCCAGCAGGACCTTGCACTTGGCCTTGTTGAACTTCGTGAGGTTTGCACGGGCCCACCTCTCAAACTTTTTCCTTGGCATCTCTTCCCTCCAGCGTGTTGACCGCACCACACAGCTTGGTGTTGTTGGCAAACTTGCTGAGGGTGTGCTCAATCCCAACATCCAAGTCGTGGATAAAGATGTTAAATAGTACTGGTCCCAGTACTGACCTCTGAGGAATGCCTTCAGACAAAACCTCTGAGCAAAGATCTGAGTGATCGCATGTTAGAGCAAATGCCCTGAATTAAAGACACATACTCTGGCACTGGAGAGTCCTCAGGCTGTCGTGAATCAAAATCCATATTCTAATAGAAAAGACCTGCAGGTGCTGTGGAAGATACCTCTCATTCACCCAATGTCTTGGAGCAAAAATAGCTAATAACTCTGGCAGCTGAAATGGCTGAAGCTTGGTTCTCTACATGATGTACTGGACATTGTGGTATAAGTGAAGCTGGTGTAACTTTAAACATCCACGAGGCCGCTGAAGGCCATCTGGAGTCCAGGTGGGAAAGGACTGGGAAGCTGAAAGATATGTTTCCTTCTAATCCTCTTCAGTCCCACTCTCTGAGGAAAGTATGATGTGCCAAGGTGGGTGTGATAACACGTCTGAGGCCATCACCATAACCATGCCTACTCTGAGTGTCTCACAGTTCAAAACTGAGTCTGACCCTTTTTCAGGGGATTCCACAGCTGTTGAAGACTGTTACCTGTGTAGGATACTTTACAGTGCACTTACAGTACACCAGATGCATCTTGATTTTTCTTATGTTATCATGGGTATCAAAAATATGCTCTAATTACTTATCTGTACTTAGGCTCTTGTTCACCTATGTTGCCCTTTACATTTGACTGTAGACACTTTCAAAGTTAGAGCTCTAAACCAAGTGAGAACTGCACATTTCAGAGACGCCAGCTGAACCCTAAAAAAGATAATGTTATTTTATACAAATAAAGGAGAACTAGAGTTCCCTGTGGGAGTTTTCTGCTATAAGTATCATGAAGGCAAAGCAAATGATTATGTCAAAAAGGTAGGCTCTTGGAAAGCATGATCTTGTGCTTTAAATGTAACTAAAGGTCTTGTTTAATGCACTTGTGCTTATGTAAATCAGGAACAATTCACTTGCAAGTGATGTAGTAGTTCTGGTATAATTTCATGCAAGACAGATCATTATCAGCTGCAATTAAACTGCACACTGTTTAAATGTGGGTGTCTCAAGAAGAACAATTTCTCTCAGTACAGGATGTTTTTTCTTAATCTTCTCACTCCTTTTCCAGTGCATTGCAACTTTTCCAAATGAATTACTTCGATGGTAAAATTTATAATTTTTGCTTTTCAATCTAAATGCACTAAAATTTGAAAAAAAAAAACCCAAACCAAACCATTGGAGCTGAGTTATACTAGTATAAGAAAATATCTTATGCCATAGTTTCATATCTGAGAAGGACTCAAGTCACATCATTTGATCCAGATGTGGCTCTGAAACATCCTCGATCCAGACTCAGGAAACACTAAAATTTAAGACTGTTTCCACAGTGTTTACTTGGCCAAGTTGTACACATGTGTTATTTTCTATTCCCGGATTCCTTATTAAATGGAAACCTTAATGTATCATTTTGTTATTTATGGTCTGCCATAAAAACTACAGGATATACAATGTGAAGAGTTAAAACTGAGGAAGTTAAAGCTTAGCATTTGGCTTTCCTGACTTTCGAGTGCATGTTGCTTTATTCGTGTTAGCTAGCTAGTATTTTCTTAATGTAAATTTATTTGTTTTATGGAAATTGTAAGAGCTGCAAAGCCACTTTTGGCTCTCCCAAAGCTGTTATTCTGTTACCTCCTTGTTCTTTAGAAGTGATTTCATGTGTGTTTATGGCACATCCCAGATTTGAATTCTGACCAAACGGTTAAATAAACAGCGATTAGTCTCATTGACTAGTATGAAACCTGCTATAAGGACAAGGGGGAAGCTGTTACTCAGTTTAAGCCATCGCTTGCTTTAAATCTCGGTTTTGACGTTGTAATAGACGGCAAAGGACTTTCACGTGCAATCCTGTTCTTGCTCCGTGCGTTCCTCCATCACCGGACTTGGGCGAGGAGGGTTCCCTGCGGGGGCCGGCGGGAAGCCGGGCTGTGCGCTCCCTCTGCTGGCAGCCGCGCTCAGCAAGCCCCGCTCCTCCCGGCGGGCAGCCGGCTCCCACCCCCCCCACCCGTCCTTCCCCCGCTGCTCCTCCGGCTCTCACCCCAGCCCCGCCGGGGTCGTTCGGGCAGGAGAGAGAAAGGGAGAGGCAACGAGGGGAGGGAGGAAAGAAGGAGCAAGGAGGGAAAGAAGAAAAAGGAAGAGGGAGGGGAAGAGGAGGAGAGGAAGGGAGAGCCAAAGGGGAAGAGGGGAGGGAGGAAAGAAGGAGCACGGGAAGGAAAGAAGAAAAAGGAAAAGGAAGAGGGAGGGGAAGAGGAGGAGAGGAAGGGAGAGGAGGGGTGGAGGAAGAGAGAGAAAGAGAGAAAATAAGAAAGAGAAAGAAAAAAAGAAGAAAACGGAAGAGAAAGAAAATCTTTTTCTCTCTTGTGGAAAGGGGGCTGGAGGGGTGGGAATAAATACTGGTGGGAGAAAATAGGAAGCAAGATTGCTTCTTCTGACAGAAGTTTATGATTAGATCAGTTTAGTTGTAACATCAAGCTGCATCCTTGGATAAAAACAGGACAGTTTAAGTTTAGCTGCATGTTAAACTTATAAAAAGAGTGAAAAGTTACTTGTTAGAATGAAACTAACAATGTGTAGGGAAATGCTAATCTTCAGTTACTAAAAGAATCACTAGCAGTAATTCATATATAGATATAAGGTATATCTTGGAGAGTGTTAGAAAAGAACCGTATCTTTAGTACCCATGATTGGAAGTGACTTTTGTGTGACCAAACTGCAAATGAAATGTCTGCTCTAGATATTTAGTCATTTAATTCATTTATTCCTGTTTTTTTCCTGCTCCATGTATAACTCCAGAACAAAATGCCATATTATTTATCAGAGATAACCTACATTTTGTGATTCTATTGCATTCCTGTCTCCATGCACTAATATAAGGTGGATGGAAACAGAAAACCCAAAGGCAAGGGGATAGAACCTGCAAGACAAATTATCCCTGAAAAAAATATTCCTGCTTTTAAAATAGACTGTGTTTTGGTAGGATTGCTGAAGCCAACTGCATGAGGTTTAACAAGGCCAAGTGCTGGGTCCTGCACTTTGGTCACAACAACCCCAGGGAATGCTACAGGCTTGGGGAGGAGTGGCTGGAAAACTGCCTGGCAGAAAAGGACCTGGGGGTCCTGGTGGACACCCGGCTGAACATGAGCCAGCAGTGTGCCCAGGTAGCCAAGAAGGCCAATGGCATCTTGGCCTGTCTCAAGAGTAGTGTGGCCAGCAGGAGTAGGGAAGTGATCGTGCCCCTGTACTCATTGCTGGTGAGGCCGCAGCTTGAGTACTGTGTTCAGTTTTGGGTGCCACAGTATAGGAGGGACCTTGAGGCGCTGGAGCGTGTCCACAGAAGGGCAACAAAGCTGGTGAGGGGTCTGGAGAACATGTCTTATGAGGAGCGGCTGAAGGAATTAGGATTGTTTAGTTTGGAGAAGGCTGAGGGGAGACCTTATTGCTCTCTACAACATCCTGAAAGGAGGTTGTAGTGAGATGGGAGCTGATCTCTTCTCCCAAGTAACTAGTGATAGGACAAGAGGAAACGGGTTCAAGTTGTGCCAGGATAAGTTTAGGCCAGACATTAGGAAAAATTTTTCACTGAAAGAGTTATCAAAAATTGGAACAGGCTGCCCAGGGAGGTGGTTGAGTCACCATCCCTAGATGTGTTTAAAAGTCATGTAGATGTGGTGCTTAGAGACATGGTTTAGTGGCAGACCTGGTAGAGTAGGGTCAATAGTTGGACTAGATGACCTTAAAGGTCTTTTCCAACCTAAACGATTCTATTGTATTCTGTTTGTGCGTCACTCTCTTGACAGACCCATCTTAACGTTCTTGAACATGCAGACTTAACAAAATTAGTATGTTCTGCCCTCTCCATGACTCATGTTTCTTTCCTTATCCCTCTCCTTGTTTTCTCTCCTTCACTTGGGGAGAAACAGAAGAGAATGACTTTTCCTATATGTATCCATCAGTATTTGCTCTTTTCTCCTCTGGCTCACCTTTTTGTTGCCAACCCTTAGCTCCTCTCTAATGCATCTAGCTGCCATTTCTCTCTCTGGGGTTAATTGCTAAACTGATATTAAAATTAGCAAGGTGTTTCCAAAGCAGAATGTGCACCATAACAAAGAGAAAATGAAGGCTAGCAGGAATGAAATCAAGCGCTGTGACAGATATAAATTATAGCACTGTTACAATGCTTCTTATGTTATACAGTGATTTACGTTTTTTTTCTGGTTTTATGTTCTGTCTAACGTAATGCAAAACATATTGCTGACAGATACCTATTTTGCTGTTATTTTAAGCAGGTCTAAGATTTGTATCCTCTTACATTTCACATAGTTAGATTTTATGCCAGTGCTTGCAGGAATGGAAAAGAGATCTAATGGAGGACAGCTCTATAGTGAGCTTTCCTAGAAACTTCTGTTTTTTTCTGGGACTCTTCTAACCTACATACCTCAGAGGTATGCCTGGAAATCAATATAGTGATCAGGTACCTGAATCATGTACCTGAGTAGGGGGCCAAAAATTATGCTCAGGCTGGTCTATACAGGAAAAAGAAAAGTTAGGAGGAATCAACCAGAGCTAATGCACAAAATACAAAGGATTTACCTGTTAATTGTGACCTCTTAAAGAAGTAAAGGATCTTTAATTCTTTTTGGGTAGGATTAGCTTAAACTGAAATAAAACCACTATGCCCCTGTATGTGACAGTCTAAAGGGAACAAGAGCGTAATGCACTTGCGCATTAAATTAATAACTTCAGTCGATTTGCTCTATATTTCATAAGAGTCCTTGTTTAGACAAGAACCTTTATGATGTTTAGTGCATATATTACTATTACAAATCATCCTAAAGTTTTGTGTGGCTTCTGAATTATTAACTGAACGATAACTATTGTTGCACTGGAATGTGACGTCTTGATTCCCTGTCGTGCCAGCTTGTGAAACTACATGGGAAAAAAAGGAAAGCAGTCAAAATTTGGTATCCTAAGATTCTTCTCGCACTTATCTTTTGCCCAAGCTGACTCACATCAAGTTGACCACTGTTTTTATTGATATCCAACAGTTATCGCTCAGTTAACAGTGTTCATCTTCCCAAACAAACTTGCCTACAGGCCTGGGTTAGCAAGGCTGCAAACCTCTTTTATTCCTATTTTGGAGATGCTTGCAGTAGCCATGGCAAGCAAAGAAATGTGTCCTAAACCTAGAATAGACTCTGTCTAACATCTTAAATCTAGTATATTTAGAGGGCTAAGTCCATGTCTGATCTAAAATATTTCTGTGGATAGGTACCTGGATTGCATTAGACTCAGGAACTAATAATTTCTCTTAAATGTTTATAAATATGCATGCATGTGTATGTGTACACACACATATGCACATAAAATATACATTGTGATATGGGATCTGTTAACTAAATATTTGTTGATTGCTTTTGCCAAAGCTATATGAATGAGAATTGCATTTGATTTTGTATAAAAAACACTTCTGGTGAAGAAAAAGTTTGTGAAGAGTCTCAGAAGAAGAAACCATTCTGTCCCTCAGAGACCGTACATTACTTATGGCAAAGTTAAAAGTAATGGGGAACCAGCAGAGAAGCTCACTTCTCCACTACCTAGCCTTTGTTCAACCAGGTTTCAACACTTGCCTAGTCTTAATTGTTTCCTACACTCAAAGTTTGCAACACATGAAGAGGTTACCTCCTCCTTGGAATCTAAACTATGAGCCATTGTGTACTATATGCTCTAACCCAAATAAATCAAAGTTTCTCAGAGATTACTTTCTAAGAAAACTTGTACTAGTTGTCTCAGCATTTCCTCTCTACTCTCAAATCTGTATAAATCCAGAATGAATGGCTTGGCTTAAGAATGGCTTATTGCAGGTTTTATTTTGTTTGTTCCAAATCAGTTCGGATTAAACTAGAAGAAAAAAATGATCCACGGGGCCTTCTGCAGCGACATAGTAATGTTATGTCTTCTGTACTCTAAAGTATTTCTGAAGAATCTATTTATAGTAATTGGACACTTCCCTAAGCAAAAGCTGACTTTCTATAAGAAGCTACACTCTACAATCTTATTTGCAGAAAGTTATAGCTACGTATGTTTACACGAGGCATATGCATTACTCTGAAAGCGTGTAGAGCTTTAAAGGAATATAGGAGAGGAAACCAAGGTCCTAGGAGCCTTGGTTTCACAAATGAAGCAGTGAAAAATAAAATAAATCTAAACAGAAGGGTATTGAAAATTTAAAAATCGCATTCAACTACTCTCTTTAGTGCTTGGGTTGGATGACAAGGAATTGGTCCTCCTCAAGACATAATAGTTTGACTGTTGACCTACTCCACTTGATTGCATTTCACATTTCAGAAGGAAATGATAAATGTAATTGGAAAATAATTAGACATTCTAGATTGGCCTTGTGGGATATTTGATCTGCTGCTTAGTTTAACCTAAGTTACAGTCAAATGTTTAAAATCTGAGTATACGCAGTATATGCTTTTCCACATGCTAAGGAGCTGATGCAGCATCTGTAAAAATGGTCAGCTGTCTAGAGACGGCAGATAATTTCGTATGTGTTTGCAGCACTTCTGATGGAACAAAAGTTTTCAGTTTCTGTTGGAAGACCTAAGAAACACAGGTGTAAGCAGAAATGCATTAACTTTGTTCCATACTGGATTTAATGTAAAGAACAGTCACATTCTCTCCTGTTTCAAATATTAGCATTCATCTAGATGTGCAATTTTTCTAATTTATAAAGGTTGCTTTCTGAATGTGTTTGGCTCAGGCATATACAAGGGAGAAGGAGGGGTCAGGATGAAATCCTATGTAGGATGGTGCTAATGTGTAGGGGATCAAGCTGCACCAATCTCCTTGCCATGACCAGGTGGTGACCCATCAAAATGCCAATATTCTACCCTTAACTAGACCTCAGCTGTGATTCAGAAACATGGAGTAAGCTTTTATACAGCCAGGACTCATGTTATGCTGCAAACTCTATGAAATAAAGATATGGCTATGCCCAAAATTCACTCAGGTCTGAGTGATGAATCCTCTCCTCAGGCAGCCTTCAGAGTACTCTGCCTAATATTGTCCAGACACTAGTATTTTGTACCAAATCAGCAAAACAAATTTAGCTATCCACTCTAGAACAATCTCATTATACCAGATTCAATGACATTTTAGTTAATGAAAGTACTGCTAAATTCCACTGATATGCATATACGTAAGAACTATTTTTTACAGGGTTTATTACCTCAGATATGGCTCCATTATAAAATTCTTACTACTGAGTAGACAGAGCATCGATTTATGCCAGCTTGGATAGAAGAAACTATCTTAGAAACAACTGGACAAGTGTCATAAAAGGTAGTTGTATCAACACAAGACAAAATACCTGGTTTAGGCTGAATGATGAAAAAAGATTTTATTTTTGTAGGAGTATTTTTTGCCTGCAGAAAGACTTATGAAATATGAATTGTACTTCTGGAAACCATTTTAACCAGCAGCTCAACTGAATGTTATTGGGGCAGTCAACAAACCATGTAATTTCCCAGAATAATAGTTGGCTATTTTCCGAACTGTAGATATTCATGGAGTGTTTGTGAATCCCTGAAAAATGGACTTTTGCAGTGGCAGATGAAGTTTTGTCAATATAACCATAGCATATGGTACAGTTTCAGCATTTCTAGATTAATTTCCTTTTTATATTTGGTTTCTGAGAAGAAGCTATAGTTTGAACAGCTGTGCTAAAATCCTGAGAAATCATTTTTGAAGGAAAATTAACAGCAGTGTTGCACTGGGTATCAGTTGGGTCTAACATATGAATTAAATAAAAATAATAGTTCGAATGAAAATTACATTGGATCACTGTTCAGTTTGTCTTTGAAGCAATCCTATGTATCGCTTCTTTGAATTCTACAAAATCTTTCAGTTGGTTTAGTTACAGAGTATGAATTTTATGTATGCCTCTGACAACATCTAAGCAACTAATTATGGGTCTTGTCAGCATTCACAGGGAAATTGTTCTTCAGACACTGTGCCATGAAATTTCTCATCTCTTAGCTTTGAAGTTACAAGCTTTCTGCATGAAATGTTCCTATTTGCTCCATTTCCTTTCAGCAGAGTTAGCTGTCGGACATTGCCTGCAGTCAGTGGTTGTTTTTTTTTAATTCTGGGCTGTTTGTTCTAAGCTCTATTGCCCTGAAGCTTCTTGATTTGCATCCCCAGAGCAAGCTAGAAGTAGCCTTCCCATTCTTAGTGTGTTGGTATCCAGTCACCACTGATCCGATCAAGTGTAGTAGCACCAGATGCTGAGGAAGTCAACCGGTTGCCAACATGACATCAACAGAAGTTTCAGCAGTACCATAAACTTTTACAGTCAGATTTCTTGTGTGAGGTTCTTAAAATCTTTCTGTTTACAATTGTACTGTGTCTATGGAGGCTTTTCTGTTTGATGAATAGGGTGTAAAAATGCTTTCCACATGAGGGTATGCACTGTTACAATAGGCAGTCAAAAGATGCCTTTCTTATGCCATTATTTCAACAGTGAAATACTTAGCTAGACTCCACCCATGATACATGGTACGTGTCTTCATAGTCTCAAGTTTTGCAGTAATTAATTCTGTGGAGACAATGCACCCTTCTGGTCATGGAGAGGATTTTTAAGCCAAGAATATTTCCTGTTAACAATATTTGGATAAGCCCATAAACTAAACCTGAGTAGCTTCTTGAGAAAGTAAATTTAACTTTGATTCAGCTGTACAGGCGTTTGCTATAACACTGAATGATTACCTAAACAAGTTGAACAGTACAGGGCTGTCTCCTGACTGTGTCTCAGAGGTCAATGTTTAGAGGCCTGGATCTGAGGAGATTCTTTTTCCTCTTAGTCCCTGCCTCCAATGTAAGCTGTCCATGCAGTTTGGGATGAGATTATGTTCACTGCAATGTACTCTGCAGTGACAGTTTTGTTGAGCGTGCAATGATCTAAAGGTGTCAAGGAAGCAAGGTATGCAGATGTAATGCTAAGTGGACTCATGGCTGGAAAGTGAAGACAAGAAAGCTTTTGGGCTCTCTGGTTGCTCATACATACATAATTTAGTGGTAGGTCAGCTCTCTTACGGGAGTGAAGGTAATATTTGCATCTTGTATTGCAAGTCCTAATGTGTGAATGACTACTATGAGACAGATTACATAGAGGAAAGACAAAAAAGAAGTGTAGTTTTCCCTTCTGTGTACTGCAAGGATGAAATGGAACTTGGCTTATGGGGTTTTTTTGTTTGTTTGTTTTACTATAGTTGATCATTTCTTCAATGGGCGTAGACCTGCTTCAGTGAGATAGGTACCTATAGTACATAGTACTGGCTATGCACTGTGTGTCTGTGTCTTCAGCCCTGCATCACTTCTCTACTCTGAAAGGTATGTTACACACCTTGTATTGACAAGCAAATATCACGTTGCATTGAAAAGCAAATATCTCCACATATGGGAAATTTGAGTGTCAACCTTTAGCTCCAGCTTCACAGGAATACTGCACCAGGGCTCAAATTCAGAGTCCTTATACTACTTGTTACATGGGAGGGGTATAAAAATCAACCTGAATTCAAGTTCTAAGCAAGAAACTCTCACATACTAGTAACATGAAAAGCACTAGTGGTAGCCAATTTTATATGAACAAACTTATACCATAAGCATCTTTTGCCTTGTCTTCCTCATGAACAATTAAAGGGGCCTAAATTCCCAAATTTGCTCTCAGAGAAAATGCTGACACTTTTAGGTCTGTCTTTCTCTGGCTGTACATCTCTTACTAGCCAAAGAAGAACCTAAAGAATGCAAATCTACTTCCAAAACCTTCTCTCCATGTACCCATAATATCTCTTACGGCAAGCATATTATTATAGTAGTCCAGAAATGCACTCAATTAAGCATGGAAATTTTCCTGCTGAAGGCACCTGAGACTTGAGATCTCAAATGACCTCTGAGATTACAGTTACAAAACAGTGTAATGCATGGTGCAAGAATTAGGAGCAGCAGAATCGTCTAATGAAAATTAAGTCTGAAAGTCTTCAGAAATAATGTTTCTGAAAGCTTTGGAATACTTTATTTATAGAAGCTTTTTTTCTGTTGCTCTATGGAGACAACATTGACTAACTAAGCACATGAACTAAGTTATTAACAGCATTGTAACTGTTATTAGTTGTGTGAATAAGCTTAGAGAACAACTAGCTACACATTCAGGATGTAAATTAGAAGTTCTTGAAAACTGACTGTGAGCTCAAGAGCTGGATGTTGTCTTCATGTAGACAAAACCTAAATGATATGGATATGCAAAGATGTAAAGGATAAAGAAGCATGGATCAAACAATGGACTTGACATGAATGATGTTTGGTGTGCCCCTTTCGTCCGTACTGCAGCAGCCCTTACATCCTGCTTTGCTTCGTATTGCAAGCTGACAAGAAACAGACATTCTCTGTCTTCAAATGGCAGATGGGCTGAGGCACTAAATATCTGCTGCCTTGACTTTCTCGTGTTTGTTTGAAATGGGCCATCTCTTTATTTTCACTGCATGCTTCATAGTGTCCTGCAGAATGTGAGATTTTCTATCAACAAAATAAAAGTTTATAGAAAATGTCACCCATTATAAGGGTGTACAGCTTCCAAACTAAGAACACTAAAACTGTTAACTAGAAGTCCAATTATATACAGCTAACATTAAAAAAAAAATCTAATTAATTGTAGTAAATAAAAAAACACATGCTGGAAGTAAACACTCATGGCCAAATCCAACTAGTATAAAACAGCATTTTATCTCCGCAACAGAAACCATCTTTTCATTGTCTACTCATGTGTGTCCAGTGGAGTATATCTGTCTAAGCTCAAACTTAGGACTCAAGATCACACACAAGCCAAACCACTTCAAATATCCATGCAATCTATTTTTTGTCTTGCGTTTTGCCTCTTTTGGTAATCAAGCCAAACTAATTTTCCAGTCAGGGAAACTCTATTACGAGGAGAAGAGGGGAATCAGACTGATTCATACTCAAATTTTGTTCAGACCAGGTCTTGATGGCTTGAAAAATGAGAGCATGGTACCACAGGCTGTGTTGCGAGAGTACTAGAGCCTGGTTTACAGCAGAAACACTGAGTTTAAATGAACAACAAAAGTTATAGTTGTCAGTAGCATTGCACCTGCTTGCACAGGGGCTGAATTTTTCTTTAAAGCAAAGCTCTAAAAAACAGGTACTGCTTTAAGTTGAATGAACATGGGTAAGAAAATCTAAAATTTTGAAGTTATGTTCCTATGTTTCTAGAAATAAAGCAACCAAATAAAGAAACCAAACCAAAGGTCACATCTCTGCCCTGAGTTTTTATACTCTAGTTAAAACTAAGATTATTATGATCAAAAAGGTGAGCAAAAATCACCTCCTTTTTTTCATGTTTTTATTACTCTGTGTTGTTGGCTTTTAATTAAACAAAATAGCTTTGATCCCATTGTGAGCTCATAGGGGAGACCTGAGTCAGTGTCAGTATAATTTCCCCTGTTTGTTCATACACTTCAGTGTCAGTCACTTTCTCTTTTTTTTAAAAAAAAAACAAAAAACTTTTAAACTCCAATAGGGAAGTAAGGAATTCTGGCGCCATATTAAAATAAAAAAAGATTCAGAACATACTATTTAATATGTATTATATCAGAAAATGTATTTTGTTTTAAATGCATCAGTTTATGAAAATGACCACTGGTCATGCGGCTTCATGCTCAGGTGGGATGAAGTCTGAGTTGCGTCAATACATATCTCAAAGACAGCAGGAGGACTTCTCCACTTCATCTCGCTACAGAAGTAGAAGCAAGTGTCTTCAAATCCCAGTCAATAGTGAGATCCTTGGACTGATGGTTGATTTGGAAGGAGAACAGGTATTTAGCGTACAATTTCAACTGTCAAAAAAGGGCACAGTTACTGAAAGTCAGAAAGCAAATGGCACGTTAGAGGCAACAGAAGCAACTGAAGAATACAGTCATCAGTTCCACAGTTGCTTCTTTTGTTATAATTTCCCATTAACAGATATTTTGTTTACTTTTTAAAAACAAATTTATTTTCTGTTTAGTGATCATGTACATTTGTTATGAATAAAGAGCCAGAGAGACTGCTGCATTTAAAAACACTCTCAAACTCCAGTTATTCCCGACTCATGCTCGTGATTCATTTGTGGATTCTTACACATGCATTTGTAACTGTTTGGTGGCTCATAAATCCCTTTTATTACCCTGCATGGTAGGGCTACCAATGAGAAGATGGATATTGCCTTAAGTGAAATCTGATGAAAAGTGGAGTGACTTCTTACATTCATATCACTGCTTTTCAGTGTGAAAGTTATAGATGATTCTGAACTCAAGAGGATGATAGGGGAAGCGTAGGTCAAATCAGAACAATAGCACATTTCTGCATCTGCATAATAAAAGCCAACATTCACCCTGCCAGGCTGTATATAGAAAAGGAAGTGTTTCTATTGAAACATGAACCATATGTTTTTAGCCCACTATACATTCACCCTAAAGTTGTGAAGTAGCCAGAAAGAGCCATTTCACTAGGGACTAAATCATGCAAGGTAGTGAGAAGGACTAAGTAGAGGAAGTTCATTCGGTAAGACAACCAAGTAAAGCTTTAAAATTATAAATCATTTAGCAAAACTTACACAATTTACTATCTTTGTTCGCCATCACAACAGTGACTATCTTGTCTGTGATGATTCTTGCATAGCTGGCTCTTTAATGCAGAGTAAGCCTGGGAAAACCTGGGTATTATCTTGTTTTCTTGCTGTTAACTCGATCTGTTGGAAGTACCTTAACCTGAAGATGAACGTGTTTGAATACATACCAGGCATATGAATAAAATCTGTAGGGATTGTAATGAAAGACGGGTCACACTGCTGCCAGATTTTCTTCAAGCTGCTCAGGAATGGAATCACTGAGATTCATTATTTGGGAATATATGCTGTAATGATTAAATTAGGGATCTGCTGGCTCCACGGGAAACATGGAGCCATCCCAAATAACTTTAAGGTTAACTTCTGCCAGTGGAAGCATTCTGCATTTTGTTTTCAACAAGCAAATGTAGAGCAAGATCCTGAAGGAGTAGAGTCACCTAGGGCTTTTGTACAGCGTACAATTTTGCATGGCTCTAGTCCTCTTAGACACCTCTGCATACTAAACAATGGGAATAATTTCATGTTCTGCTTATCGTCTTGTCTTCGTATATGTCAGGACTTTTCTAGCTGAATGCTTAAGACAGACTTTCTTATCTTAATTTTTCACTTATATCTAATATTATGTTACAAAACACACAAATTATGAATTATGTGCAAGGATTAATTAAAAAATAGCATATATATTCAGCATTATCTTTAGTCTGTCTCAAGCATCAGAAACTAAGTGAAATTGAGGGGATGCCAACATAAGTCAAGCAGCCTCATGTTGAAATATGTTGAGTTGGGGTGTCCTTGGAGTCTCATGCAGAAATATTAGCTTGTATCCAGCAGTGGTATAGCTATGTTATGTAGCGATCCAACTGAGCTAATCATCCCAGGAGGAATGCCATAATGACGTGACAAAAATATTTATGATTCTGGAGTTAGCTCAGGCATCTCTTCATCATGCTACTTTGTAAGATGTAGACATAACCTTTGTGGCTCATGATATGCAGGAAGTCAGATTAGATAGGTGACCTGGAGGTCAGCTTGGGCCCTCAGTTCTATTAATTTATCTACATATCAGAACAAACCATAAACATATTAGAGGAAGCAGTAAAATAGCTCCATTAAACACCACATTAAGGGAACAAATTTCCACACGAGCCTAAGAAAAAAGAAAAAATAAAGGCAAGGCATTCAAAGTTTTGTGTTTAGATAAGGTCAGAAAAAGAGGAAAAAGACCTTCTGGTAACACATTCACTTCTTACAAGGTTAATAGACTGAGATCATTAAGCTGGCGAAAACATTGCTGTGAGGAAAGGGGAAAAAAACCCAGAAAGCTTGCAGCACAATTGCACTTTCCTAGGTTTTGTTGCTGCGTGTGTTCTGTTCTTTTCGACTGTATTCCATATGATATCTTATCACCCCAATATTTGAACACCTTCCAATAATGCATTAAGCAACATAAGTAACATCTGCCACATGTTCATTCTCACACTTCTTCCGGAGTGGCAAATGCGCAAGAAGTGTTGTGTTTTGGGTTCATTTCAGTGATAGATTCACGTTGCTGCGTGTTTATGGTAGAGGCAAAAAATAAATGCTGAGGAAATGACTTCAGAGCAGAAGGTAGCAAGCTAGTTCTTCATCCCTGGGGAGCGCACTGCATGCTGTTGGATCAGCCCCTGAAAACACCTGTCCCTTGTGCAGACAATTGTCAGGCTTTTCCTAGCGAGTGCCACTGCCTCAGGAGCAGGATTTTATTAAAGGAAGCCTGGAGCTTTAGGTCATAATGCTAATATACTGGGTTTGGGTTATTGAACTCTTGCAAATTTAATGGATTGTTATTGTCCTGGTTTGAGGTAAAACAGGACCAATTTTGTTCAGTAACTTTTCTTTTTAGCTAGGCCTCTTCTAACTGCTGAAATTAACAGCATGTTTTGCAGAAAAGTGTTCGCTTTCAGAGTGATAAGACCCATGTTTATAGCTGATGCCAAGGAACAGTATGCAGAGAGGCTCTTGCTTATACTTATTGCTATAACAACCAAGGACAGCCAACTGTGTTACTTGCCCCGTTGGAGGGTCGGAAGCGGAAAAGCGTAGAGGGGTCACACCTGTGGGGAGGAGCGGACAGGACAGGTGACCCAAAACTGACCAACAAGGGTATTCCATCCCATCTGCCTCATGCTCAGTATAAAAGCGGAGGGATCAAAGGGTCAGCCCTTTTTCTTCAATGGCCGGCGTCCTGGGAGGACTCTGTCTCTGCGTCTGCCTTTGATCCTGATCCTGAATCCAGATCCGGAATCCAGTTCCCGTCTGTCACCGAGTCCAGTCTGGGACTTCCCCAGCACCTGCTGGTGACGTGATTGTCATCCTGGGAGCTTGATACGGTTTTGTATATATTTCATTATTTTTCTTTTTATTATTTTATTATCAATATTTCATTAAAGTAGTTTAGATCCTTCTAAACTCTTAAGTCTCTTTTTCTCTCTCTTTCTTGCCTCCCGAGTGGAGCAGGAGAGAGAGAGCATCTGTCGTTCCACCGGATTGGGCCAATTTGGCCCAAACCACGACAGTTATCTTTACTGTCAAGAATGGGATGCAGGTTTGAGTTGTTTACAGTAGCCAGTATTACTAGAATGGCAATCTGTAATGTTTTATACCAGTTAGCGTTTCCTAGGCACTTAATGCTTCATGTTCAACTGAAAGGTGATGAGAGTTTGAATAATTTAGGCTAAATCATCATCTGCCAGTATAATACAGAATTATTTGGACAGTGACACTCCAGAAAGCACAGACTGGGGATAATGCATTGTGTAAGAGATTTGGGACAATAACGAATACAGGAATAGTCCCAAACCCTGAGTTGAATTGATCAGTTGTGGGTTCAAATAACTTCAGCTAAATAAGACTGTAAATGTTATAAAGGCTTTCATTTGCCTTTATAAAATTTGCCTTTTCCTTTGCATTGCTGAAGGTGAGAAGTCATTCATCTGGCAGCTGATCTAAGACACTATGCTACAAAGTATTAGTCATGATAAGTATTCCTCTCTCTGGTTTATGTCATTTTCTGATATTGAATATCACTAATTTTACTTGCCTTTTAGAATTATTTTATGTAAGCAGGCAAGCATATGCATGCAGCCATAACATGTTTGTTTTCAGAGCTCACTGTATTTTTGTCCAAAAAAAATTTCGGGTTTTGTGTATACAGAAGTACCTGTGCTAATAATAATTTCTGCATATTATTAGCTGATCTGCTTGCCTGGGCTAAGCAGCTCTTTGAAGTCACCTAATATGCAGAGAGGCAGTCTTGGAAAAGCTGGCTGTATGAAACTGTATGCCTCCCTAAAAATAATAATCAAACAATTCCCAGCACTGCTTTTCTCTTGCCCTTCAAAAATAACTGGTTCTTTATTTAGCTGTGACTGTCTCTTTCCTTCAGCTCTCACTGCTGTATTTCTTCCTGATTTATGACAATCCTATCTTTATGGTTTCCTTTTTCCTTCTGTTGAGGTGATCTGTGGAGGAATCTAGTATGGGTCTATGAAAGAAAAAAGGTGCTTCTAGATATTCCGTGACTAGACCACAGGAAAATAAGACCACTGGAGAACTTGAACAGTACCATTAATGGAAAAAACCCCCAACCAACAGACCCAAACAAATTAACATATATCACTACAGCAAAGGGGATTGCATTAGGTTACACAGATTTGCACACTTAGAGCAGGAGGAGAGGAAGCACTCTTCTATGCAGCATGGGGGACACATGGTTTTTACTACCAGAAAGTCTCCCACAAGGAAATTCATCTAGTCACTGTTTCTGGAATGCCAATATCTGTTCTCTGTGTTGCTTCCACTGACGCATTCCACTGGAGAATGGTGCTTCCTCTTGCTTCTTATGAATCTTTAGCCCCATGATATAACAATCAGAAGATAACCATAAAGGATGGTGAATCAAACAATGCATATCATATTGCATAACACTTCAACAAAAAGAAATGCCTCAAGCAAAAGAAATGTATTGCATATATTTTATTGTTTCCCTCATTGTATGTTACATTAAAATATAAAAGTTCTAGGATACATTCATGGAATACAAATGCACGTAGAAACAATTTATGTTTACAGAGGAGTCCTCCAAAGAATGGAAGGAAAACTACATTCACATCAAGAGTGCCATAGTGCAATGAGCTAAGTTCCATTAAACTTGAATTGAGCCCATTCTATCACTGTGCATGTAAACTCAGGAAATAAGTCAAGTAGGAACTACTTTTGCTGGCTTTGAACAGTATACACTTAGCATTCAAGATGAAGAACACTTGTTAAAACAAAAGAGATCCCCAGATGTTTACTGCTAACTGGCTGTTCAAAAGACTCGGTCTATCCGTAGCACAGGTCAACAGAGTACAGAAGGCTCAATCGTCAGTTTTATCAATGTTTCCACAGTCAAATGATGAACCTTTAAATATCTTTTTACATTACATTTAGGTCTGATCCTACCTCCTGGTATTCTGGAAAAAACAGGCATATGAAAAATAACAGCATTGCTTTCCTTGATGACCAAAAGTACTGAGATAAAGGCTGATGTCTCAGATTTATTTGATATTGTTTGGGGCTTTTTTTTTAATACTGTATTCATCTTTTCTCTTTGTATTTCCTTTCTT
This sequence comes from Burhinus oedicnemus, assembly GCA_008921705.1. NCBI lineage: Eukaryota > Metazoa > Chordata > Aves > Charadriiformes > Burhinidae > Burhinus > Burhinus oedicnemus. Next base: position 914,702 of record VFFE01007022.1, read on the forward strand.
TATAATGTCTTACTATTTGCAGAGCATTTATGTTGCTTTCCCAATGACTAATGAACAGCATTATGAGCTGAAGTCCAGGTGAAAACACTTAAGTAGGTGATCACACTTTCAAAAATGTCTGCTTTAATAGAAGATGCTGGGATTTCAGTCCTTTGGAAAATCAGATCTAATATACAGCTGCTTTACTATAGACTCAGAAGTCTGAATTTAGATACTCAGCTCTCAATAGCTTCACTAATTTTCCTTTCATGTTTTTGTTTTTATAAGTTTATTGTTGTATGTCTCTTGGTTTTCCAGTTCTTTTTAAAGTATTGGAAAAAATATGATACGAGTCCAATACTAATTGTTTTCATCTTGGAATATTACTCATCTTTTCAAAGAAAAGCATCATTTCTAGGCAACATTGTGTTCCTTATTTGAAAAGTTGTTTGTTGGCTGCATCTCACTCCCATATATACATGCCAAGGAGAGTAGCCGTATGCATCCAAATGTATTATTTGTTTATAGCATGTGTGCAAATTGTACAGAATTAATGTACTGAATGAGTGTATTTAAGTTCTTTTCTTCTCATCTTCTATTTTCCTTAAAACATGCATATTCCTTCCTCAGTGCTCTTCTAGCCAAGATTTTGAGAGTTCACAGTTAAGGAGATGAGTAGAAAAATGTTCTTAGGTACTTGATTTGCTGTCTATGATTTTCTGTAAGTGAGAACTCTTCTTTACTTTCTCTCTCGTCTTTCTCCTGGATAGGAGAGAGAATTTCAGATATTTCAAATAAAGTAAAATCTAAGTTTTATATGCCTCACATGAAAGCGTAACTGCTTGATTTGGGATTTTGTCCTAAGTTTCCATGTGATTTTGTTAAATAGAGAAAATTCACATTGTTGCTTTCTTCTATAAGGAGCTGAATTATTTGCTAGTTGTTTTATTTAGGTCAGCCTTTTTAAAAAGAGAAAGATATCCAAGATCAGAATTAGAATTTATTATGTCTGTGTACCCAATAAAGCTGTGGATTTCCTTACTCCACTCTTCTGAGAAGAATCCATAGCTGGAAATGAAAGAGCAGAGGGAAAACAGAGGCCAAGAACAGCAGACCTCCCACTGGGATCATAGTCTTTGTCTCGTTCTTTCCATTACAATGACTTGGAATGGCAAAAGAGCCCATGATGTATCATTACATGTGACTGGAGAGTCTCTGGAAAGATGGTCAAAGACACTTTTACTATTAGAACTAATCATTTATTTTGTAGATGAAGAATATAGTGATTCCAAAATGTTCTCAAGCTTCCAGTGAATATTTCTAACTAAAAGATTTATTCTTCTTTATATAAACACTAGTGATGAATTTCAATTTAAAACAATACTTTTTAAAGTGTACTATTTTTAGGGCAGCTCTAGGGCCATATAGTGACTAAGAAGAACAACCTGCAACACAGAAATTGGCAACTACAGTAATTTTTCTTACATGAATTGTGATGCACTATCTAGTGGCAGCAACTGGAAGTGATGCTTCTGCAAATACTGAGTATTCCGAGGGATGGATTTTTGTATAACCAGTTCAAGTGTACACTAAAACACAGACCCTCTGTCTCTAATGAAAACCAACCACTTATTCATTAAGATCTCTTATATATAAGTTTGAAAATTACTATTTTGCATAGCCTGAATAATAATAAAGTATGTTCTAATAATACATTAAAAAACCCATTACCTAAGATTGAAAAACAGTTTACAAAGTTTTTGCCAGAGTTACCATCTGAAAATGTAACACCTGGCAGGTAATAGTGCCTGTCACATTGGCAGATGTTCCCGACTCTACAAGAACATGGATTGCATCCTCCCATTAGTGATACCAGATGCCAAAAGAAATTATGGATGAGTTGAGTGAAGAAGAGATTTTTCTTTCCATTCCCACCCTACTGGACAACTGAGCATTTGTGGAGTTCTCAAACTGGGGTGACCTGAAGTTATAACGCTGTTGCTCAGCTGGATTCTCTGGGATAGGAAGATTTTGCTTTACCTTACAAGTGAAGGTCTGCTCATTGCATGTTGTCCCTCCAATGTAACTTAATCCTAAGGTATGCTGTTCAAATCTAACAACCCGTGTTTCCAAGCTATACAGTCTGTAATGCAATCCAAACTGGCATTCTTTTGTAAACAATCTTTAGAAAAAACTTTACTGTTACATTGTAGAGTCTGCTTAATTATATGCCACACAGTGTTGCTTTATAGATGATTTATATATTTTATGATCTGGGAAGTGATTTTTCAAAAATTACTTTTAATCATATTCCTTGTCTGTGTAATACCCCCTAGTATACTTTGTACTAAACAAGAGATTACTCAATCATCCTACAGTCCAATATTTCAACTTTCCCTGCGTTCCCTAATTTTGTCCCATAAGTATGAAGATGCATTATTATGTGCCTCTTTCCTCTGTGTCCTTCCTCCTTTTGGATTTAAATACACGGACTCCAGACTTAAACCTGAATTATAAAAACATTTCAACAGAGTAGATCCCTTATATAGGAAAATGCTCTAATTAAGGGTAAGGTGTAATTTTTCTTATGTCACGCAAGTGAGGCCTGTAGGTAAGCAGGATAGTATTTCTAATGGAAAATGTAACTGGCAGACAGCAATGCAGAAGGTAAGACAGGATCTGGACCCAGTTTCCACATGGACTTAGCAAGCAAATTAGTAAGACATTCCGTATGAATGTTTCCAACTGTTTTTAGCCAAGTCCCACTGATGTTGCCTTTTCTTCATTTGTGCCACTGGGTAATTACCTCCTAATTTCTGCTACTGACTCCTTTCTGCAGCTGCAGCACAGCTCATTAGTTTGGACTCTGTTTTACACTGCCTCTCTGTCTGGGTGTCAGTGCCATAGATTATAAATCATTCAAGGTCATGACTGGTACTTTTGTGTGTTTTCTATCAGTCAAACAAGCGTGACCACCAAACATTGGTATTAGGTCACACTAATTACTTTCATAAGCCTTTGAATGAATTATTCATTATGGTGTGAGTATTTAATCTGGGTATATATTAAAATGAAAGTTTGAGTAATTACATCCTTTATTTGACAGCCAGTGTATTTTAAGTCTTGTACGTACCCGAGTCAGAAAAGCGTAAGTGTCAGGCAACCCATTGCACTGCTTTTATGAAAAATGGAATCCAGAAACAGAAGTTGCTTTTGGAAATCAACAGAGTGACCCACCAAAAAGGTCAAACTGGTTCAGTCCCAGAGCAGGAGGCAGATCCTTGTAATTTTGCCTGATAATCAGGCTTTCCACAGGAAATTTGACAAACAAAATGCACTTCATGTTAAATGCCAACATGGAAACCCCAATTACATACAGCTAATGGGAAACTTTCTTGCAAGCCTTCTTGCAAGCTAAGTATGTTTCTTTGCTGAAGTCAGTTTTGCTTTTTTTCTGTGACAAAACTCATCTTCCAGATGTAATAAAATCTCTTTTCTTTAAACCATTATTAGGAGCTTTGGATTATTGTCAAAATCAGACACTTTTCTGTTTGACTTATACATGTTATCAAAAGTGTCATCAAAATGCAAAGAAATCCTGTGGCAGAGAAACAAAAAGTTTTAAAGAAGTCAAGTAAATCCAGCTTTAGTCTTAACTTCCTTTCACCTGTTTTGACCACTAAAACATCTTCTCTCCGTCTGCAAAATGTAAAGTGGCTTCAGATGCAATATACTCGCAACATCAGTAAAATAAGACAGGTGAGATGTGTTCTTCACAAATAGCATTGTCCTGGGCATTTATATTTTAATCAATATGAATGCCAGGGTGAAATACAAAAAAACTGCCTTTGACACAGGATGCAGAAACATTTCAAAAGCAAAGGAAAATATGCCTTGACAGATTAAAGAGCACAGTACCATGCTTCGCCTTCCTTAAGCTGCCCTTTATCAGATGGATTGATGTGTTACAACCAGTTGAGAAGACAGGCCACTCCTTGTGACAGAAACAAAATATCTGAGTGAATCTGGTTTGACTTTAACAGAGAAGGGAAGGGAAGTATTTATTTCCCTTGTCAGTAGGCTGACAGAATTAGACAACTATTGGCATATGGCTTATCTTAAACGAGCTTCATTAACAAAAAAATCAAGTGGGAAAATTACTAAACAGATACCATAGCAGAACCGAGTTTAAAAGGGTGGCCTCTGTATCCGTTCAATCTCCATCCGCCCCCATCCCTTCAAGCAACCGTGACTTACATGATGATGTTCCTTTCCTAAAGCTCACTAGTTAGAATGAAGTTAGTCACTCTTTCCATTGGCCTTTTTCAGACTGCACTATCATTGCTATTGTTGAGTGCATTGAAATGTTGATGAGATTAAAAGTCACAAGGCTCAGAATGATCTGTCCAGAATTTTCCTGTGTGTGAAAAATTTTACAGCTAAATATCAGTCGTTTCAGCCTGCAGCCCTACTAAGACACACAGGTGTTGTGCAGAGGAAAGATTTCATTTTAATAATGGAGCTATCTGTTTCAGCCAGGACCTTCATTAATAACAGAAACATCCAATGAAGGCCACTGACAGATGACTTCTTGGCCTCTTCTTCTTTCTTGTCTAGTAAATAAAAAGCTCAGATCACAGATAACCATCAAATACTATTTCCAAATCTATTAAAAGTCTAATGTATAGACATCTCTGTGTTTCCTACTAATTAAAGTTTCTGAGGTTTTCTTCTCAAAATAATTCATAGTAAAGGATATGTTTTAGAAAAACTATCTAAGTTTACCTTAAAAAAGAACTCTCTCTACACATTGCCTGTAAATGTAAAATGAAATGTCAACATGATTATCAGCATTGTGTAATAGAGGAACAATTGCCATAGAAATCTTAGTTATGGAACATCAAATTCAGGGCAGATGAAGTTCTTGCAGCACAAGATCATTTAGAACTGATAACTTAAACTTGAAAACTCATCTACAATCTATCTACCACTTGATTCTTGTGCAATACTTTCCAACCATCCATTTGTTTTATCAGAAAGAAATCTGTCACCTTCTGTGGAGTAAGACCAATCTAATTTGCTGGCTATCTCATGACTGTGACAAAGCTCTGCTTTGTTCTAAAGGTAAAAAATGCAATATTTAATTAATTACAGATAAGGATAAACATACTGCTTATATAACAAACAATGTTGGTGATAGCAAGATAATGACTTGACTTTACAGTAAAATGAAAGTAATAAAAGCACAGAAAATTTTATAAAACAAAGGAAGATATTCCACTCTCTTCTTTCCAAACATTGAATTCTTGATGATGATACATATTGTATTCACTGATGTAGAAGTTTACATAGCTCTCCATCTATAAACAAGAAATACGTATCTTCTTCTCCTAGCAGAAGCATATGGAATATTTGCTGATTTTTTTTCAGTTGACCAGTGGACAGTGACTTGTGCAGGTGATGATGTCATGAACTTGTGCTGAAACACATGTCAGTTTGCCATGGGTTATAGTTCATTCAAAGCCAGTCTTACTAAAGAAGCAATCAGGAAAGCTATTTTCCTAGATAAAAAGGTGAGCTAAGGTCTAAATATCATTTGTGCATTCGAAAATCATGCTTAGCTGAAATGTTCCCTTTAGTTTTGAACAGTTAAACATACACAGCAAATCCTGTTCTGTAGGGCAGAGACCTATTTAAAGCTTATCCAAACGAGAAGGGTACCTAAAATATGAGAGGGGATTTGAGTATAGCACAGATTCTCTCTTTGCCTCCAGGATAGGAGAGTGAATTCCTATATAAAAGTATTTCTATGAAGTCCTGAATTCCCAATACATATTAAAATGTTCATACATAAAACATTCTACTGGGCCCACTTTGTTGAACTCCTGGTACAAATAGAAAAGTGGGTTCAGATTGCCTTTATGTCAGTAATATCACAGTTTGTTCCCTTTGCTTTTCCCTGAATAGAATCAAAGATGTTAGTGGTGAGATCAGGGAGGGAATAGAGGTTGCTGCAAACAAACCAGCCATATGAAGAAACAAGATAAGGCATTCTCCCAAAGCTAACCCACCAAAACCCAAAAACTACAAAGGAGTCAGGAGGATGAAAAAGGAAACACAAAACACAAACATCCTCTAACTCCCAAGTTATGATTCTGTGATTCTGTTCTACATGCTTTCAAATTGACATACTTGATGTAATGAGGTTTATTAATAAACAAAGGTTAGGATCCCAGTTTTCCTAGCCATTTCACAAAGGTATAGCAAAGAACATCAGGATCATAGGGGTTGCTAGAAAGTTGGAAGAGGGAGGAAAGTGGTTGAAGGGAAGAAAAGACATACACAAGAACAGGGAAAAGATTTACCCAGGTTATATAACTCCAAAGAGACCTCAGGCTTCTTTACTGGCAATCTACTGGTTTACTTGCTGATCAAGGCCAAAACTCATTCACAAAAACTTAACCTTTTTTTTTAAATCCCACAAGATGTGTGAAGCAGAATTTCTACGTAAATGTTATTTGTGGAGGTCTCCTTATGCAAGAAGTTTCATGCAAGAAGTGCTATTCTTTTTCCACAAAAAAAAGGCCTTAAAGAATGTCTGTGGGACAGAGAAACAGTGGTGAGATTATGAGCCAAATGCAGATCGCTATCTCCAGCTCAACTGAGGAGCACTATGAAAACAACTCTGAAAGCTCCCCTCCATTAAGAGGATACAGAGAAAAAGACTGACTAAAGCATGAGGAAGAGTCGGCTTAGGGGATGGATTAAATGGAAGTCTTCTGTGACCCCTGGGCTCATTAACTGTAAAGTTTACTGTAGAACACTTTAGATGCTTACTTTCTGGTATCAGGGTTGTACTTAGAGGCTAGGGAATAATATTACTAGCTGTTATTAAAGGAGTTACAGAGAGATTCTCGTTCAAACACAAACTAAGTCAGGAATAATTGGCAACAGATTGACTGAAATAGTCAATAAGTATTGTTTCATCTGACTCTTCGTACTCTTCATACTACAACAAAGAAAGTCTTTCCCTAGAGAAATGTCATTGTAGGTTTCCTTCTCCCATAAAATAAACTTTTAATACTCATCTAATTTAAGCAACATTAAAAAATAAGAATAAGCACAAAAGTAATCATCCTCTTACATGCTATGAGTATCACATAATTATGCATTGCTTCCATCATATTACATATGGAAACTATCAAATCCAGAGAAAACTTTTTCGCTAAAAAATTTAAAGTCCTTGTCCCAATGTTTTAATGTTCCTTATATGTACATACTTCTAAACAACATCTCTTATTTTCAAGATAAAACTCACCAGGTTATCTGAAGATATTTCATTGTGCCTTGTGAAGGAGTTTGTTCTTCATATGTATCATACCATTATCAGAGCTTGTGATACCACTTTTAATTTATTTTACTCTCTCCCTTATGTTTGATGCTAATGACCTCTGAATTTTGTTAAATGCACAGAATTTTTAACTGTCCCATTAAGTCATGATGAGGTTTACAATAGCTCAGACATCTGGCCTGGATGTGGTATATATGAAAGATAGTCACCTCACAAATCAGCAGTCTGTGGTGCTTGAGAGAGATTAGTCAGGAGGGTTACTTTAAAGTCTTCTCCTTGGATAAAGAGATCAGGCACTCTTCCCAGATGTAAAATGGCTCTGTCTTTTCTGGAGAATATACTAAAAGGTGACTACGAGGAAGGACTGGGTGGCCCAGGAGGTATGGTAGCAGACTGTGAAGCAATTCACCTTTAAGCCATTTGTTGGAATCTACTAATGGCCTGTAAGATTTTATGCAAATCCAATGAAATAATTGTTAAATACACTATTGAGTCCTGTTGCATTTGTGGAGTATCTACCATAGCTGTTAACCTTAGAAGTCAGGAGTACGGTACGTTAGAAATGACAGTGTGCAATGTACAGTACCTGGTATAAACCTTCAGGGTCAGATCCTGATGGCATTTCGTACCCCTGCTTTCTCTGACAATTTGTATTAAAATTGAGCATAACAAAAAGGGAGGAAGCTTCCATGTACGAAGTATCCTCGATGTATCCTACATTACCCCCCTCACTTAGTAGAACAGAGATTTGCTTCATGGAGTTAAGCAAACAACACAGTAGCAACAGTCACTTCTTTTACAAAAACACAAGGAGACAGGTAGGTGTCCTGCTCTATTTACAGCATTTCTTCAGAAAGTGGGGGGGCTACCTCAGCTTGGAGGGGTCAGATGGTTATAGTGTCAGAAGACTGAAACAGTCATGGAGCCACAAACTAGTTTATCTGAGGACAGGCTACTGAAGTGACGGGAATTACAAAGAGAAGAGGCCAATTTGTCTAACTTGGTGCTTTGGGTCCTGTATTGGAAGTGGGGGTGCTGCTACTGGGTAGTTTATGTATTTCACACTAGACAGCCAAAACGAGGTTTAAATCAAAATCAAATCCCAGAACTAAGGAAGGGCTAGAATCTAGAACTGACCACTCCCTGTCACTCTCTTTTCTGTTCATGTAATGAACCTTGCATTTTTGTGTTTGTTTGTTGGTGTACAGAAGCTAGCCCACTTAAACAGCTAGGGACAGGGCTGTCTAGATGGATGGAATCCACCTGTCTAGAAGAGGCAAGGGAATCTTTGGCAGTAGACAGGCCACCTTGGTGAGGCGGGCTTTAAACTGAAGGACTCGGGGGGTGGGGTCCATGATGACAATACTCATGCCATCGCATCCAACTGGGGAATAAGCCAGGCCAAGCAGAGCAGCAACAAGTGTTCCTTAGCTGACTCACAATATGAGATCCAGAAGGCCAACCCCCTCAAGGGTATGTATGGCTGTGGTGGATCCTCTTTCACCCCTTCAGCAAAACCTGCATGCTCGATTACCTCTCTGAAATGCCTGTACACCAACGCATGCAGCATGGGGAATAAGCAGGAAGAGCTAGAGGTCTGTGTGCGGTTGCAGGGCCATGATCACATAGCAATTACAGAGACATGGTGCGATAGCTTGCATGACTGGAATGCTGTCATGGATGGCCATCTACTTTTTAGGAAAGACAGGCCAGCAAGGCGAGGTGGTGGAGTTGTTCTATATTTGAGAGAGAGCAGCTGGAAGGTATTGAGCTCTGCCTAGGGGTGGATGAAGAACGTGTTGAGAGCTTATGGATAAGAATTAAGGGGCAGGCTAATATGAGAGACACTGTTGTGAGTGTTTACTACAGACCACTGGATCAGGAAGAGGAAGTCGATGATGCCTTCCACTGACAGCTGAAAGTAGCTTCACAATCACAGGCCCTGGTTCTCATGAGGGACTTCAACCATCCTGGTATTTGCTGGAAAGGCAACACAGCCAGCCAGGTTTCTGCAGACCATTGATGATAACTTTTTGGCACAGGCGGTGGAGGAACCAATGAGAAGACGTGCACTGCTGGACCTTGTGCTGACAAAAAAAGGACTAGTTAGGGACATGAAGGCTGGAGGTAGCCTTGGCTGCAGTGACCATGAGATGGTGGAGTTCAGGATCCTGCATGGAAAAAGCAGGGCAAAAATAGAATTACAACCCTGGACTTCAGGAGAGCTGACTTTGCCCTCTTCAAAGACATACTTGGAGGAATCCATGGGCTAAGGTTCTAGAAGGAAAGGGGGTGCAAGAAAGCTGGTTAATATTCAAGCACCATTTCCTCCAAGCTCAAGATCGGTGCACTCCTAGGAGTAAGAAATCAAGTAAAGGAGGCAGGAAACCTGCATGGATAAGCAAGGAGCTTCTAGAAAAACTCAGATGGAAGAAGGAAGTTTACAGAAAATGGAAAAAGGGACTGGCCACTTGGGAGAAATACAGGAACACTGTCAGAGTATGCAGGGATGAAACAAGGAAGGCTAAGGCCCACTTGGAATTAAACCTGGCAAGGGATGTCAAGGACAACAAGAAGGGCTTCTTCAAGTACATCAGTAGCAAAAGGAAGACTAGGGAAAATGTAGGCCCACTGCTGAATGAAGTGGAGGATGCAGAGAAGGCGGAGTTACTGAAAAACTTCTTTAGTTTGAGGGTGACAGAGTACTGTAACAGGCTGCCCAGAGAGGTTGTGGAGTGTCCTTCTCTGGAGATACGCAAAACCTGCCTGGATGTATTCCTGTCCAACCTGTTCTAGGTCAACCTGCTTTGGCAGGGGGTTTGGACTAGATGATTTCTGAAGGACCTTTCCAACACCTACCATTCTGTTATTCTGTGATTCTATCATTCTGTGATACTCGTGTTGCCTTTGTAGCACTACATGTGAGGCATTTTTCCAGGATGTGGGTTTGAATGCACTCAAACTACTGTTAGATAGACCCAAGCCTCCTATCTTCTGGGTTAGTGTGCTGAGCAGTATTTTAGATAATTATCTAAAGGTAATGGCCACCATAATCCCTTTTCAAACGAACTAATCCTGCTCATATAGGTACCTAGATACAGTAGTAACTTGAGAGTATTTGAGGCACTTAACATGCCACTACATTTTATGGGTTTAGACTTGAGAGTTGTGGAAGTTGCTTCCTACAGACATACTTCTACACTCAATGTTTCTTGTTGACTGAATTTAAATGACTTCCTACTCTGTGTGAAGTTTTCAAGGAACATTTTTTAGAGGTACCTATGTCTACAAGCTGTGTATATAGGGTGCTATCTATTTTCTGACCTTCTGCAAAGTGGGCTGGAGTCTTCTGAGAACATATCTTTAGTTTTGGAAAAGCACAGAGCACTGTCATGCTGGACCATTTGCTAGGAGATACAGAATCTGTAGGGTCCTGTAAGGTAGTGATGCATCATCTTATTCTTAAAGAAGAATTGCTCAATAACATACAATTTCAAGAACGCAGAATTGTTCCAAATGTAAAGGCTGTACTTGCACAATGCCCAAAGCAGGTAATATTTACAGAACTTTGCTTTTATTGGGCCTGTGCTATGAATAGCCTTATAAAACTGGATCAGTTATTCTAATGTGTTTTAGAAACAATTTTTTACGTGCATCTTATTTATTAAGACTTTATTGGCAGATTTATTTCACTTTTAAAAGGAATATGTGACAAATGGATTAAATATTCAATCAGCTGGAGGGAACATAAGTATAGCGGGAATAATGAAATAACTGTAAAGACTGGAGGGAAAACGGATTGTGCCAGAACAAATATGCCTTCTCCATAATTTTTCTCTTGCTTTCATGAAACTGAAACTGATGCATAGGGGAAATGTCACGCCAGCCATCTTGGATTTTTTAGGTCTTCTCTCTCCCTATAAAACTGGAGCCAGAGATCTTCAGGGAACAGAATTATCACACACTTGGTGGTTTTGCTTCAATCTCCAAGTATTTTGGAAATGAGCACATGTTTATATCTCAGAAATAACTGAAGAGCCTCTAGTAATGCATCTTACCATTTATTAATTGGCTATCTTCTCCAAACATCATTTATCTTCTTATTAAAATGAAATCAAATGAACTGTTGCTGTTGGCAGCTCAGTGTGGAATAATGCAGTTCTAAGACAAATGAAAATACTTCTTCCGCAGATGATAAATGTGGTTAGAAAAAGCAAAACAGAAGTCCAGAGCCCCTTTCCATGGAAAAAGTAGTTTAAGGTCAGTTTGGGTAGCTGTATAACAATATCATTTATTATGCCCGTTCTAATCCTACCAAGTTTTTGTAATGAGGCAATCTGAGTAATTTTAATTGACTCTACATTTCTACAAGTTGGGTGGTATGTTTATGCTTTATGAGCCATGGAACAAGGTTGTTTGAGATGGATGTGCTTAATGATACTCTGTTTTGGGGACTCAGTCTCTGGACTGGTGTGGTTTGGTTTTGTTTCTGTCACAGGATAATTGAGACTAGTAGTGGGTAGCTTGGGTCTACCGTATAAGGGGAGCTGGCTGCCAGGACTGTTGTATTTGAAGCTTGCCCAAAATGGATTCTGACTGGTAAGGAAAGAAAAAGTAATAATGGAGAGTTTTATGTGAGGAAGCCAATTTTACTGATTCCAGTTTCGGAGGTTTTTACTTGACAGACTTGAACATAGTAATAAAGGATCAGCCAGCTCTTGGTTATTCCTGCTTTCTGAGGATAATAAGTGTAACTGACTATGGCTTCTGACTGCACACCTTAGTCACTCAAAAGAACAGATGAAAAAATACAGGGAATTCAGGAAAAAAATATATTACAGGAGATACAGAAAAATGGAGGGAATGCTGAAATTTTTGAGAGACCGGAGAGTAGGACCTGGAATGAACAAGACTGTCCAGAATGGTGTCTCTTTTAAGAAATCACATTTTTCCTGTTTAATTCTGTTAGTTTCTTTGCATTTATTTTGTGGCTTATGACTCCAAAATGCGCCTGGAATGATCCAGTGCACTGTATGGTTTAGCTATCTTTGGAAAAAGTTGCCATGATTTTTCTGCTGATAATGACGCTTTTTCTAGCTGGCCCATTATTACTGTAGTCTTCTGCCAGGCTGAATTCTTTCAGGCTGCAGACACCCAACTTATACAAGTTATACAAGCTGAGCTTATGCAAGCAGTGATGACTAAAGATTTTCCTTGGCCTAAAGGGTTGCTTAAAGGGTATGGTTAAATATTTGGCATTGCAATATCAAACCTGAGATCCTACATACCATCAATTTCTGACAAAACATCTGCATGAATTAAGTGAAAGAAACTGAGCATGCTGGATTATTGTATGAGTTACTAAACCCAAGTAGCTTCACATGGCCACACAAGAAAGTTGACAGGCTAAAAATATAAAAATTTCCAGTCATCATGATTCATGGAAAATAGGTCCTATTGAAAAACCTGTTGTGTGCTTTTGTTTCTGTTTTTTAAACAAGATCACAAGTCTGTCTGATAAAGGATACTGTTTTGATATTCTATTCCTAAACTTCTCTAAGTCAAATGACTGTATTTCACATGACATTTTGATTACAATAGTTCTATCAGATGAACGTAATAGGGCACACATTCATACCCTTCTCTAGGAATGGAGAATCATGCTATTGTTTCCCCTCCCCACGGTCCCTTTCCACCACCTTACGACTAGGGAGCCATGTGCCAGGCAAAAGTCATTCAGCAAAACTGTAATGTGCTGATTAGCTGCTGCCAGGATCTCTGCTCTGGGCACTGGGAAGAAAGATAAACACGGATGTAAAAAGTAGAGAAGTCTGCAATATTGTCAAAGAAATGCTAAGTTGTGAACTCACAGTTCACATGTTGAACATGTTCACCATGTTGAGCTCTTCAGCCATTGGAACTGGGATCCAGTTTTCTTTTCCTCTGTAAACAAAAGCTTCCAAGCTTTAATTTGGCACATATTTTACAGGAGTTTAAATAAAATGTGAGAGTCAGCTGTTTATGGCTTTCATAGATGACTTAATGTATAAGTGCCTGAGGCTTAGTCATGATGTCATGTGTTCTTTTCACTTTTTTTGCTTAAATTTTGTGTTTGTACAGTATCAAACTAGAGGACAGAGAAGGATTAGCCTAAGACATGGAAAGGCTGCAATGCCCTGATATTTGAATCAGAAACATCTATTGATGGGACTCTGCATTACATCAGTCCTTTGAGAGCTGAAATTCAAAGTTTGATGGAAACAGACAAACCTATTTGAGTCATCTGCAAGACATTGCTGAGCAGCAGAATTATGCAGTTCCCTGTGCAATGTGGGGTAAATCTGATGCAAAGAAAGGAGATGCTGAGTAACAGACACTTAAATAAATGACTGTCTCATATTTTTTACCACCATTTTGCTTCAGGTAGTCATTTGCACAGAGCTTTCTGTATTAGCCATTTCTGTTTGCTGTTATGAATTATATTTGCCTGTAGAAGTAAAATAAGCAATTCTCCTTGTCTGCTCTGGAACAACAGTGTGCCACTCTACAGATGCAAAACTTTAACTTTCATCATCCCTTCTCATTGTTCCAGCAAAACTGGATTAGTGGACTGGGGAAGCCTGGCAGTGCTCACTGAGAACCATGTAGCTGTTGGGCATATACATAGAATTATGTACTGAAAATGGATGATGGAAGAGAAGAAATCACTATTGCACCTAACACATAGGGAGTTGCAGGGAGAAAGGAGTAGTTCTCCAGTTCTCCTAAACCTTTCTTTTGGATCTGTGAATAAAAGGCAGGTGCCCAGAATGCTCAAGCACTTTGAAGTGTAGGAACTGGGTTCTTTCTATGCCACAAAAAAAAAAAAAAAAGAAATAAAGTTGGTACTGTCTGTTGGTACAAGAGGTAGTATTTTTACACAGAAGGATCCCAAATCATAGGAGCAATGTTTGATGGATTTGCACTAAAACCCAAGTAGCATAGTTAAATCTGTATGTATACAAAACATACACGCACACATAAGTACATTCATACAAACACACATTTTGACCTACACTCCAAACAAAGTCTGAGTCATGTTTTGTTGAAGACAGCTCATGCTTTGCTTATGTTGGTCTGTATTTGAAGAAGTTCTGCATGTGCAAAAAATGATGTAATGAACTTCTGATCATTACACGGAAGGATTCCTTCCTTTGCAGTTAAACAGTGAACTCAGCCTTGGGAAGCAGAACAGCAACGTGTAATTCCTCTCTCCAGGAGCCAACAGATCACTCTTTTTTGCCCACTCACTGATAGCCCTGGGACCTACTATCCTACATTACAAGATGTGATTAAGTGCAAGAATTTCTTCCTTAAAGGGTTGACACTGCTTTTTTGTACTTGAAACAATACTATGTCAGGGATCTGTCCCAATAATTCATTCTGCTGTTGTTGACTTTGGAGCTGACTCAGACCTATGGAGTCTTTAATTTTCCTTCCCTGTGCCTATTGTTCAGTCTTTTGCAGTTCCCCACTGGAAGTCTAATTAATGAACTCTCAATTGATTCCATCGTTTTCTCAATTTTAGACTAAATATTGTCAACCATCCGATTTCAGCCACTTCTCTTTTGTGCCCAATAACTTTGCTTACATTAAAATCCCTCAGTGTCCAGGAGACTAAATTATTTAATGCCAGGGAGAGAAAGCAGACATTATCCAAATTCCACCAGTGCCCAAGATCTGATTAGGTGAGAAACAGATAAATCAGCATGCAATCCATGCTTAGCAGTGCAGAAGAAAGCAAAAAGTCTCCAGTGTCCTTGCCAATCTGACCTGGCAACGAGTTCTTTCCCAGTTGCAAATCTGGCAATCTCAGCTTGAATATGTGACCAAAAGATGTTGGCCAGGTGCCCCAGGGAAAGAATTCTTTGCATTACCTTAGACTAGTTGCCAACTAAGTTTTGAAGAAGGTGGAAAAAACCTTAGCATCTGTTGATCATGGCACTTACGATAAACACTTGGGAAAATACATCTTCTCTAACCTTACCAGTCAACGAACTGAAACCTTAAAGGCTGAAACTTCATTAACTTCCAGTTACCAGGAGGAATGGCTCCTCCTACTGAATTCAAGCTCAAATATGACTGTGCAGACCACCTGCCTACATTCATGAGCTGCAAAACTTCTCACAAAACATTGA
This sequence comes from Burhinus oedicnemus, assembly GCA_008921705.1. NCBI lineage: Eukaryota > Metazoa > Chordata > Aves > Charadriiformes > Burhinidae > Burhinus > Burhinus oedicnemus. Next base: position 930,209 of record VFFE01007022.1, read on the forward strand.
GAAAAGCACGTTTAAGAAAGATTTATATAATAATAAAAACTCCAAGAACTGGTGACTTCATCACTTCTCTTTCTATTCAAATTTAAACTATGTTCACTCTCTTTTATGTTCTGGTTAAATTAAAATGTTACTCAGCATTCTACTATTAGATCTGCTATGCTTTTTCTTCTGCCAGAATGAACACCCCAACCTTCCCATAACAGATGTGCAAGGACCTATATGCAGGATTTGGATTATCCCATAACTTTCTCTTTTATGATGTAGATATAGTGAATATCATATCATAATGACTGTTTCCTAGTTTCTCTGTATTTTTATGTTGTTCTTTCTTTTTCCTCAGCTCTTCAACATTTCCATATTCTACTTTAAGTTTGGGTACCAGAACTAGAAATGGCACAGTATCCAAGTTTTTATTGTATCAATGTTGTGTCCAGAATTTTCTGTTTCTATTGCACATTTTTCTCTTTAAATAACCAAGAATCAGTTAGTCCTTTATATCACCACATTGAGATGACACTCTCATTGATGACAGTACAAGGCCTTCTCTAAATCAGTGGTTTCCAAACCACATTCTCCTTCTCTGTAGATACAAACTGTGGACTTCAAGTATGTTGTCTTGCATCGGCAGTGATCAAATATATCTGCATGAACTGTTTCTTTCTGCAGTTATTTCATTTTTTGGAGGTGAGAAAGGCAATTGGGAGGAGATTTTTTTTTTTCCTTTTTTCATGAAAAGATTGATTTGGTTTAATCCTGATACAGACAGGAACAGTCTGAAAATCTTATTTAATTTGAAAATAGTTTCCCAATTAATTATAAATCAGATTAACTCAGTTCTTCTGCCCAGAAACTGAAGTATTCCAAACCACTAAGTATTTTTGAAAATTTTGGCTAATGATCATGCCTTTCATCTGAGGCTGTGCACCAAAGGATTTAGGTCAGATGAAAACATTATATGTGAAACCTTGTAGAATATCTGAGGGAAGGATAGAAACCAGACCAAAAGTTCAGTGAGACCATTTTTTTTCCATTAGACCCTCAGGGCTCTCACTTTATTTTGAGTGGGAATCCCAATGAATGGGAGGTCCCATCATCTGCCAGTGGCTCACCTCTGGTGTCCTGCCTGTCCTAACACCTGTTCATGGGAGAATGTTCTCAAGTGGGGATGCAAGGAGGGAAAGAACAAGCCCTAGGTTTGCTCCCTCTTAAATCTTGTGTTCAAATCCTGATTGTATCTGCCCATTTCAAACTTCATTCTCTAGTCTTTGGAGAAGCAGTTGCTGCTTTTAATAACAGGGGAACTGGTGGTAATCAAACCTGATTTTTTTGTTTTACATCCTTCCTCTTTTGCTGCTAATACCTCTTTGGATCAGCCAATATAACTCAGCTATCTTTCCTTTGTGTTTATGCGCTCAGGATCCTGCAGTGTCCCTATTAGTCATTGCTTGGCCCAGCTACAACTAGCATATTGAGGTTTTTGGAGTATTTTTTAAATCTGCAGTCAGTTTCTTTAGACTTTTGGGCATGAGACCAAAGACAGGATGATTTCAGGCACCAAAGCAGGGTCATAATTAGCCTGATATATGCTTCTTAATTAGGATAATTGTAATTGGCAAGAAAACTTAGGTTCTCATGACATAGGGGTTAATGACATATATAAATTATGGTGACACTATCCCATTAGCTGGACTCCCAAAGCCATCACTGTGGAGGGCATATGTAGCAGAGCTATAATTCTTTCCATAGTCTATCTCTATGAAGGAGTTCTATGATCTCACTAACCTGCAAGAGCCTGGGTGGCCAAAAATCATCATTTGGGTGGCCCGTGGAGTGGAATTCCTCTGTTCTGAGTAGTCATGATGTTTTTAGACTGGCAATGTAAATGAACACAAATGTCCACACCCCCTAGGTGGTAGCAAGGCACAAAAGATTGGGATAGGATGCAACTGAAGGCACATTACTCCTCCAGGATTTACAAATTTCCAATTTAGTACATTGTCTACTTCTAATCCTGAATGCAGATGGTGTCAGAAATAGTTGTGCTTAAATTAGAACTAAGACAAGATGTACAAGCTGAGTTAAGGCTCCTGCAGTCATCCTCCATTCAGGGTTGCAGACAGACAGAACTAAATGCACGTGGTTCTATTTCTGCCTCTTCCCTTTGATAGCTGAAACCCACATTTGAATCACAGTGTGCTTAAGATGTTCTGCTAATAATATATCTTCATTCACAGTGCCATTTATGCACTTACTTAATTTAAATCTTTGTGTTCCTTAAGGAATTACATTAGCAATGGGGTTCTTTGATAGTTCATTTAAAAGTTCAGAGAAATAAGGTCCTCCTGAATGTGATCTGTTCATGCATTTCCAGATGGGCAGGCAGATATGGTAAGCATTTTGATGAGAACTGAAGTCTGATACAAGGCTTCTGGAAGCCAAGTGGCTGATTTGCAAGTTATCAGTACACTTTGGATCAGACCCTTAATGAGAGAGGAACGTGCTATGGTGGTTCCTAATGTTACCAAAAGACATAGACATGCCCCTGGTACGATCAAGCATGGAGATCAGAGCTGGTGTTTTGTGCAGAATGGAAA
>VFFE01007022.1:936433-967365 GCA_008921705.1 Burhinus oedicnemus
GCTCTGCCCTGGTGACACCCCACCTGGAGTACTGTGTCCAGCTCTGCGGTCCCCAACATAAGAAGGACATAGATCTGTTGGAAAGGGTCCAGAGGAGGGCCACAAAGATGATCAGAGGGTTAGAGCACCTCTCCTATGAGGACAGGCTGGGAGAGTTGGGGTTGTTCAGCCTGGAGAAGAGAAGGCTCTGGGGACACCTTATAGCAGCCTTCCAGTAGCTGAAGGGGGCCTACAAGAAATCTGGAGCGTGACTTTTTACAAGGGCAGGTAGTGATAGGATGAGGGGTAATGGCTTCAAACTGGAAGAGGGTAGATTTAGATTAGATCTCAGGATGAAATTTTTCACTCTGAGGGTGGTGAGACACTGGAACAGGTTGCCCAGGGAAGCTGTGGATGCCCCATCCCTGGAAGTGTTCAAGGCCAGGTTGGATGGGGCTTTGAGCAGCCTGGTGTAGTGGGAGGTGTCCCTGCCCATGGCAGGGGGGTTGGAACTAGATGATCTTTAAGGTCTCTTCCAACCTAAACCGTTCTATGATTCTATGATATATGAAAATGTCTAACTTAACCTAATCTTGAAAGGCATGGAGCTTTCTGATGTTGTAAAAGGGCAGAATACCTCTGGCTTTTTTTTTTTTTTAATAGTTTTCAATTGCTGTTGAAAGGACGAGTACATTGCTATAAATATGTTCAGTTTCTTCCTTCATCTCCTACATACCTTGCATTTTCCAGAAAAAGTGGCTTCCCTTAGTTTATGAAAGTCAAGGCTGCACAGACAACATCATTGCTTGGAGAGGACCATTTGGCTCTCTTGGTATAACACATATCTCCATAGGAAAAAATGAGTAAAAGATTTAAACTGACAGGCATCATTTGCCTGTTAGGAACAACTTTTACTTTGTGCTTACTGCAGAGCAAACTAACCAGTATGCTCAATTTTTTTTGTTATTGTACTGTTTTTCAAAAGCTGTGAATTTTCAGAATAATTGTATGTGGCGCAGTTCTCATCGCAGCAAACCAAAAGATCTGGGAAAAAAATAAAATAAAAAAAAAGAAAGCCAACTTACTTAAAATTAAGTTCCTATGACTGTGTGGGGTCTTTGAAAGGATTTTAAAATGGCAACATGACTGTGTTTCTATGACTGTATATAGGCATTGGCTCTCATTAACACATCCTAAATTCCACCTAATTCTCTGTGCCTGGTGTTTTCTATTGGCACCTCCTGCGGCCCAGAACCAGTCAACAGGAAATACTAGGGAGAAAGGCTTGGATGGATTTAGGATGCCTGAATCAGGAATCTACTTTTGTGGAAATTCTTGGCCCAGGCCACCTGCCTTTGAGTCTCAGGTCTTGAACAGGAAACCATTAAATTCTCTCCCTCCCAGTCCTACCTCCTATACCTTCCTCCTCTTTAAGAGGACAATTTTTGTGCTTCAGTGGAAGGGCAGCAAGCTGGAGGGCAGTGATTAATATAACAGCACATATAAATGGTGGTCGAGAACATAACAATAGTTTTGCTGCTGCTATCATGAGACTGAGCCAATTAAATGCCATATTTTAGTATAAACCTTTGCCAGTATTATATTTGCTTTATTAAAGTTTACAACAACCCTTTAATGTTGTTACAACAGGATATTACTTTTTCTTCAGATAAAATGTAAATGTTCTGCTAAAAAGGAGTAAAAACATGCTATAAGGTTATATGTTAAACAATTTCTACATACTTCCAAGCACTATAAGTTAATCTTATCTTAGCATAGTAGGGGCACAGGTTTGCTATGGAGCAGGATGTGAAATGTTTATATAAACCACAGTTAAAAGAATTTCTAGGCTCAGTTCAAGAGTTTACACTTTCAAAGTCATTCCACCAGTGCATTCATCATGATCCACACCATTGCTTTGTCTGAGTCCTTTAATTCTTCCACCCCTTTGACTGTGTATTTAAAAGCGTATCACAGGATTCCTAAACAGACAAGTTCAACTAGGTGTTGTAATTGCATCTCTTCACTTAGAAAGAAATCTGTAATCAGCTGAGCTTTTGCTTCAAAATGTTGTAAACTACAGACTCATATAATGAGAAGAGAACTAGTGAAGCTGTCTGTAATGTCTGTTATCAGTGAAAAAATGGATGTATCCCAGGAGTTATGTCTCAATCCGAACAGGAGTAACAAAGATGGCACCCTGATCCAAAGACATCTTTCACCGTGTCGGGGTAATAACCTCACACAGACTGTGTTCTTCCAACACCTAGCATTAGTACTTAGGTTAATAAATGTTGATGCTCTTATTGTGCCAAAATAATTTTTTTCTAGTGGTCTTCAGACCAAAGAGCTTGGACAACCTGGCCCTGTTGCCTCGAAGGGGAGGCTGGGAGAGTAGGAGTTATGCCTCCTCTCTTTCAACACTTACATTAATGTATTGGGTTTCGTGACAAGGTTTTGGTAGTGAAGGGGCTGCAGGGGTGGCTTCTGTGAGAAGATGCCAGAAGCTGCCCCTATGTCCGACACAGCCAGTTCCAGACAGCTCCAAGATGGACCTGCTGTTGGCCAAACTGAGCCAATCAGCGATGTTGGTAGCGCCTCTGTCATACCATATTTAAGAAAGGTTATAAACTGCTGCACAAGAGCAGATGGGAGAGAGGAGTGAGAATATGCGAGAGAAACAGCCCTGCAGACACCAAGGTCAGTGAAGGAGGAGTGGAGGAGGTGCTCCAGACGTCAGAGCAGAGATTCCCCTGAGCCTATGGTGATGATCATGGTGAGGCAGGCTGTCCCCCTGCAGTCCATGGAGGTCCATGGTGGAGCAGATATCCACCTGCGTACTTGTCCCACATCGGAGCAGGCACATGTGCCTTGAAGGAAGCTACAGCCCATGGAACGCCCATGCAGGTGGAGTCTCTTGGCAGGAGCTGCAGTCCATGGAGGGGAGCTGAAGCTGGAGTATGTTTTCTGGCAGGACCTGTAGCCCCACGGGGGACCACACTGGAGCAATATTTTCCTGAAGAATTGCATGCTGTGGAAAGGAACCACGCTGGAGCAGTTCATGACGAACTGCAGCCTGTGGGAAGGACCCAAGTTGCAGAAGTCTGTGAAGGATTATTTCCCTTGGGTGGGACGCCATGCTGAAGAAGGGGTAGAGTGTGGGGAGGAAGGAGCAGCTGAGACAATGCATAATGAACTGACCACAACCCCCATTCCCTGTCCCCCTGCACCACTCAAAAGGAGGAGGTAGAGAAGTCAAGAGTGAAGCTGAACCCAGGAAGAAGGGAGGGGTGGGGGGAGGTGTTTTTAGATTTGTTCTTATTTCTCACTGTCCTACTCTGAATTTGACTGGAAATATATTCAATTAATTTCTCAAAGCTGAGTCTGTTTAGCCCATCACAGTAATTGCTGAAGGACCTCCCTGTCCTTACCTTGACCCAGCAGCATTTCATTGTATTTTCTCCCCACCACTTAAGGAAGGGGCGTGACAGAGCAGCTTGATGGGCACCTGGCAGCCAGTCAAGGTCAACCTATCACAGTGAAATAAAATCACCACACACTCCAGGAAACTCTCCCCTCTGGATTTGCTACATTGTTGAGATGATGTTTGAGAGTATTCCCTGCAATCAGGTGTTCTTTGGTTTTGAAAAAACGCCCTGTGAAAAGCAACTGCATGTTTATTGGGGTCCCCGAAAGGAGAGCTGGATGTGCAGGGGTGGCAGCGCCAGCGTGCTGATGTGGACATAGGCTCCATCCCCAGGGCTGACCATGCACTCCCATGCACTTGGTGGCGTTTGTGCCCAGGAAGTGCTGGGTACAGGAGCTTGATGGGAGGTGGTTTTTGGGGGCCCTGGAGCTCTGTCATCCCTCGGCACTTGGTTGCTCCACACAGGCCTCCTCCTCCAAGCTGGGGGCTTATTGTTCATGGCATGTCTGGCCAGGATGTAGCACCACCATGGAGATCTGCTCTGGGACCTCTCCCTGCCATGTTCCTCTGGTGGCAGGCAAGTGAGCCATCTCCGTCCTCCTTGTCACCTTCTGGGCACACAGATCTCATTGTGGCCCACTGTTGGATGCAGCCAAGGCAAGAAGCAATGGAAACTCAAGGCCACGCAGGCTGCATTACTGACTTCTCCCAGGCAGATGGGGCATGGGTCATGTTCTGGTGCCTCTGACTGCCCTGCACACTGCAGCTGGCTCCCACTGGCTGTCACAGCAGAGCCGCTCTCCTCCAGAGCTTCCTCAGCATCTGACACCATGTCCTGCAAAGAGAAACGTGCAACGTGCCTGAACTTTCCTCGCTCTAGGGGAAGAGAAAAGCAGAGAAAACCCAAGCAAGAGGTGGGAGGGAAGGGCCTCCCAAAGGGTCTCCTAAAGGGCTGAAAAGCAGAAGCTGCAGCAGCAGCCCTGTGGGGCAGCCAGCCCTGTGAACATCCCTCCACTCCTGCCCCCTCAGCTCCCCACCAGCGTGCTGCCTGCCAGTCCTAGCCCTCCGCCCCAGCTCCCAGATGACCAGCATGGCTTGAGCTAGCTGGGGGTATCTGAAGGAGGACGTGCTCAGGGAAGACAGAGGAACTTGCTGGGAGTCTTCAGCGGGTCCTGTGGCCCTGGGACGGACGCTGTGTGGGACCTCCAGCACCCCACAGCTGAGTAGTGGGGAGAGGAGCACAGGAAGGGGTAGCCTTTGTTCAGCGCCTAGAGCTGCTGCTCTCCTCAAAGCCAAGACTCAAGCCCAAGCCTACAGTCCTGCTTGAGTGTGCACACTGTGCATGTATTCCCAGAGGAGCCCTGAGTACAATGCGCTGGGACAGTGATGCCAAAGAGGGGGCTGCCAAAGAGCAGTGAGGTCACAGGCTCCACTGTGACATGGAATCATAGATGCTGCTTTACCAAATCTTTTGTCAGGTTTGTTTTATAGAATCATAGAACGGTTTAGGTTGGAAGGGACCTTAAAGATCATCTAGTTCCAACCCCCCTGCCATGGGCAGGGACACCTCCCACTACACCAGGCTGCTCAAAGCCCCATCCTTGAACACTTCCAGGGATGGGGCATCCACAGCTTCCCTGGGCAACCTGTTCCAGTGTCTCACCACCCTCAGAGTGAAAAATTTCATCCTGAGATCTAATCTAAATCTACCCTCTTCCAGTTTGAAGCCATTACCCCTTGTCCTATCACTACCTGCCCTTGTAAAAAGTCACGCTCCAGCTCTCTTGTAAGCCACTTACAGATACTGAAAGGCTGCTATAAGGTGTCCCCAGAGCCTTCTCTTCTCCAGGCTGAACAACCCCAACTCTCCCAGCCTGTCCTCATAGGAGAGGTGCTCCAACCCTCTGATCATCTTTGTGGCCCTCCTCTGGACCCTTTCCAACAGGTCTATGTCCTTCTTATGCTGGGGGCCCCAGAGCTAGACATAGTATCCCAGGTGGGGTATCACCAGGGCAGAGCAGAGGGGCAGAATTACCTCCCTTGACCTGCCAGCCACACTTCTTTTGATGCAGCCCAGGATATGGTTGGCCTTCTGGGCTGTAAGCGCACATTGCCAGCTCATGTTGAGCTTGTTATCCACCGACACCCCCAAGTCCTTCTCCTCAGGGCCGCTCTCGATCCATTCTCCACCCAGCCTGTATTTGTGCTTGGGATTGTCCCGACCCATGTGCAGGACCTTGCACTTGGCCTTGTTGAACTTCATGAGGTTGGCACGGGCCCACCTCTCAAGCCTGTCCAGGTCCCTCTGGATGGCATCCCTTCCCTCCAGCATGTTGACTGCGCCACACAGCTTGGTGTCATTGACAAACTTGCTGAGGGTGCACTCAATCCCACTGTCCATGTCACCGACAAAGATGTTAAATAATAATAGTCTCAGTACTAACCCCTGATGATCACCACTCGTCACTGCTCACCACTTGGACATCGACCTGTTGACTGCAACTCTTTGAATGGAACCGTCCAGCCAGTTCCTTATCCACCGAGTGGTCCACAGGTCAAATCCATGTCTCTCCAATTTAGAGACCAGGATGTCATGTGGGACAGTGTCAAATGCTTTGCACAAGTCCAGACAGCTGATGTCTGTTGCTCTCCCCTTATCCACCAACACTGCAACGCCATCGTAGAAGGCCACCAAATTTGTCAGGCATGATTTGCCATTAGTGAAGCCATGTTGGCTGCCACCAATCACTTCCTTATTTTCCATGTGCCTTATCAGAGTTTCTAGGAGGATCTGCTCCATGATCTTGCCAGGCAACAGAGGTGAGACTGATCAGCCTGTAGACATCACAGAGGTCTCTGGGACTGCCCCCAACCACCACCCAGCAAGGATCACAAACATCCCAAGGGGGGAAAGCCCTGCTTCTGACCATCTTCATGTGGCCTTGCTTTGTGGTGGGGCTTGAATTTTACCTCAGACTTGTCAGGTCCTGTGATGAGAGGCTGGTGCCCTCGAGCACAAGGGCCCAGCAATGGGCAGCCCAGCAAAGCAGGTGGGGAACCCTGGTGACCTCCTTGGAGCAAACAGAACGCCCTGACTTGGCTTCTCTGAGGGCTGCCAGAGAAGAAGGACTCAACCTCTGCCAGCAGTGGAAAAGCCCCAGAGATGACAGAATGGTTGAGGTTGTCAGGGACCTCTGGAGATCATCTGGTCCAATCCCCTTTATCAAGCAGGGTCTCCTAGAGCCATTTGCACAGAACTATGTCCAGACAGTTTTTGAAGATCTCCAAGGATGGCGAGTCCACAACCTCTCTTGGAAACCTGTGCCAGTGTTCAGTCACCTTCACAGTAAAAAAATGTTTCCTGATGTTCAGATGGAATCTGCTGTGTTTCAGTTTGTGCCCACTTCCTTTTGCCCTGCCAGTGGACAGTAGTGGAAAGAGCCTGGCTCCATCATGTTTGCACCCTCCCTTCAGATGTTTCTACACCATGATGTGATCCGCCCTAAGCTTTCTTTCCTGTAGGCTGAACAGTCCCAGCTCTCTCAGCCTTTCCTCCTATGGGAGATGCTCCTGTCCGTTAACCACCCTTGTGGCCCTTTGCTGGACTTGATCTCCAGTAGCTCCACCCCTCTCTTGTACCAGGGAGCCCAGCACCGGGGCCAGCACTCTGGAGGTGGCCACACCAATGCTGAGTAGAGGGGAAGGATCACCTCTCTTGCCCTGCTGGCAACACTCCTCCTAATGCAGCCCAGGATACCACTGGCCGTCTTTGCTACAAGGGCACAATGCGGGCCCACAGTGCCCACTTTCTAATCGGGTGCCCAAAGGATAGAAGTCACAGAAGACCTGAATCCACAAAGTTTCAAACTGTTTTAATCCCCACACAACATATGTGCTGTTCTTCCCACTTTGCTTTTGAGACTGCCTGAAATACCCAGGGATTAGAGATTAAGACACACAAAGGGATGATTTCAGTGTGTGTGTGCACTTTTTTCCCAGGTGTTTTTTGATTTGCATTATCTCTAGTCACAGGAGATTTCCTCTAACAGATAAACCAGCAAGATGCAATTCCTAAAATAACTTTAAATTTTTGTAAATTAATCAGAGCAGCAATATGTTTTGAATTTTTAGACTTCTTGTTTAGTCATGGTATTCACAAATACAAACTCTTTTCCTGGCTGGTGCAAAATAAAAGCTTAGGGGAAAAGCTTAGGGACTATAAATATCTGAATTGGTGTTTGATTGAAGGTTTACTAAGGTTAAAACTATGAATAAACAATTTAGGAGTCTAAAACAGAGTCTCAGAAGGCCTTGCAGCACCAAGGACTGGATTTCTAAAGGTAGTTCAAATTGGGGCCTAGGAATACGGAGAAGCTAACAACAGTCTTTGTCTGCTGTGATCCAAGCCTTCCTGGCTTTCAGCATGCCTTGGGTCTGCTAGGCAAGCTCTAACCAACAAACTCTACTAGGTGCGCAAGGGTGTAACTCCGCACTCCTCTGCTCAGACTTGTCTCCTCTTGGTAGCTATGGTGGAAAGGGAAATTTATACAATTCATGTTCACTTAGCCTGATGGTTTAGGTGGGTTTTTTACAACTACAAGAGCGTGTGAATTGTGGCAGTGGGACATAGATAGACAGTCACTTCTTTTGACTCTGCTGTAGGGGGAATAATCTGCAGTGCAGTAGTGTAGCAGAGGGGGTGGTGGTAGCAGTCTACCTCAAATCCCAGCTGGCCTTTGGTTTATTGCTCTCCAGTTCCTGAAACAGTTCAGGACAGCTACATTCATTTGTCAGTATATTTCCATGGGAGTAAGGTGTGTACCCAGGACCTGGTGGTTATCACCTCTGAAAAACTCACTTTGGTGTCATTTGGCAAATTTTACCATAAAACTTCTCTGCATCTCCTGGCATAGGCTCAGCTGCACCTCTGTCACCATTTTCCTCAGTGACAGTCATCTCTCTGGGAAAAAAAAGACCATACAAAGGTAAAAATGGAAGAAAATGAAAGTGGAGTGATTAAAATAAGAGTATAGCAAGCTAGTGATTTCAACAGGGTGGGTCCACCTGCAGAGAGATGTTTGCAGGACTGGAGCCAAAGTGCTAAAAGTGCAAAACCAAGCTTTCCTTGTTTTTGAGTCTGCAATTGATTATGGAAACAAAAATGGTACCCAGAAAGCTGGAGGCAAATTTTAAGGGCCATAATCAAAACCAAAAGATGAACTGAGAAATATTTTAATCTGCCAAAATCTGTGTGCAGAGGTTCTGTGTTTCCTCTGCAAGATGTGATAATATTTTCCCACCTAGCAGAGGATATTACAAATATTGGTGTGAGTGCAATCAGAAGATTAAGCAAAAGGCAGGCTTGAACACAGCAGTCTGGTCAGTCAGTGAGTGAAGTAACCACTTTTAATATTTTATTTTTATAGGTAACCTCATAATTACAAACAGCTTCTCTTTCAAAGTTCTTAGTTCACATTTGACCTACTGACTTGCGAAGTTCTTTTTTTTCAATTTTCCTCCAAAATGTAAACTAAATTTTACTCTGACTTGCATTTTTTTAGAATCATGTAATTAAGCAAGAATGTAGTGACTTGCTGTTAGAAGTTATTTAAAGACTGGCAGAGGCAGAAAGCTTTTAAAAAACATCAGGCGAGCTTGCATTGGTTTAAAAGGGACAGAGTATCTAATTTTGAAAATCCTACCAGGTGCATATTTATACTTTTAGATAAAAGTTAGGACACATTGACCATTAACTTGCAAATTTAATTTCTGATCTCAGGTAAACATAACCTATCTGGTCCAAATTTTAATGATTTTTCCATTAAGGAAAAGCCCACTTGATAAAGTTTACCCTTTTTTTATTACCTCCCTATGTTGAAACACCGTATAAACAGATTGTGGTATAACTGAAAATCTTGGTTTAATGTATTTTTGAAATTCTGGATAGAATAAAATCTTAAGATCAAGTTTTCTATATCCTAAGATTAAAAAAAGTCTGAGAGACTATAATAATAAAAGTTCCTTTTGTAACAGTCACATTTGTTTTGAGCTGTCTAGTGTTCCACAATTTCTTATTTAGTCATCCTAAACAATTGATTCATTGCAATAGAAAGCCACAGAAGACAGCAGGACTACTTTACAGAATTTCAATGTAAAGTAATGATAGGCACTAGAACAATGTAACCAGAAAAGGACTGGAAGCACTGATTCTTAGTTATCATAGCTTGTCAGATTTCTTTTTAGTGATTTTAGTATATTAATTTAAAAGTATTTAATTTAGTTTTACAGCAAAATGTTGCTCGTCTGGGTGTTCTTTAAGTAATGAAAAGGATTTTAGTACAAGATTGGTATATTCATTAAGCTCGGTTTTCTTCTTTCTAATACAAGAAGGAATATACTCTCTAATTGTGTTGTTTTTTCTGTCAATATTTCCAAATTAAAGAGTTCAGTTCTGATCTCATCTTTGGATGCCCTGCTCTACCAAAGTCACTAAGGTTAAGTCTGTGTAAATGAACACATTTCTTTGGGCTACATGAATATCTTGAATTAAATACAGTAAGACAAGTCCTGTGTTGGTTTATAGCCTTTACAATGAAGTCATCTTCCATGGGGATTTCTCAAGTTGTAAATCAGCATACAATTTGGCCTGATTTCTTTTAATAAGATGCATAGGATAAATGCTGCCTTATCACAGCCATAATTCAAAATTCTAAGTTAACCTAAAGAGGTAGATTTGCTCATATAAGCAATTCATTGCCAAATGTCTACAGTCTTAAAATATGCCTTTACTTCAATGAATATGCTGAAATATGAACATTTAACAGTTTCCGTGTGTTTACTGTATAGAATAATTCTAAATGACTTGTTATTTTTTTCCTGATGTAGAGGTTCTAACAGGCATTCTTGCTCACCCTAAGGAGATTATCTAATCACATAAATATCCTATATATTTTTTTCCAAAAATTTGGATGCAGTTTGTGCTATTTTCAAGGTTTTTTTACTCTATGTATTGATAAATTGAAAAATGTCTTTAAATTTCACATTTGATTTTTCGGGTTGGCTGTGAAAAGCAGCTCCCACACTGTAACTGAATATACTGCATCTATTAGTCTGAAAATATCTTATTTTACTATATTGTCCAGTTTTCAGAGGATTCTTTTATTACTAACTTCTATTTTTCTTCCAGATTTCCCTTGATTGAATGACCTGAGACTTTTAGTTTGTAAATTTGCTGCTTCTTGGCAGCACACAAGTATCGTCATATCCCAAACAATTTACAATTTTTTTAGAATGTTGGCTAAAGGTCAGCAACTGGATTCAGCATGTATTACTTCTACCACATAGTCCATGTTAGATTGATTTTAAAAAAAACTTTTATTATACTACAGTCTCTGTTACCTCATCTAGCGTTAAATGTATTAATTTTAATCTACTAATGGCTTTGTACTCCAGTTTACTGCAGTAAGTGGAAATCACTTAATGCAAAGCAATGTCCAGTATCTTTTAGCACAGCTAAATTTGGTCACCTACATATACTTTGCATGTCATCTTCAGTAATTCAGCCATTCATAAATTAGGTACTTTTATTGTACATATCTCTTAAAATAAAGCATCCTTAGACTAGATCTTCCTGAAAACAATTTTCCAGTAATTTTCCGGAGCTGCCAGAGGCTTCATCAACTGCAGATTTTTGGAAACATCACAACAATAAGAATTTGAGGTAAACGGGACACCTCATTTGCTGAGTGGTGATCATTCATCTTGTATTAGATAGAATAAAAATATTCCTTGTTTTTCTTTATCCCCTCTTGTTGTAGGAGCTAATTGGGAATAAGAGAAGAAGCAGTCACTCTTTGGAGACTGGGAAATGAGTGGTAGATTAGTATTTCTGGTCTGGCTATGGGAAATGATCCCTCGGCCTGACTCTCTTGGGTGTCAAGACTGGCAGGCAGGGAGTCGTTTGTACAGAACCTGTTACACAGTTCTCAGTGCCTCTCCATCCTGTGCCCATCAGCTCCTGCCTCTATGCCTCTTGCAGGCTTTTCCTGCCTAAGCAGGAAGCCTCAGAGCAGTACGTACCTCAGTGCCTATGTGTAGCTTAAAGACTCAAAGCACAGGCCAGTTAATCTCCAATCAAATGTGTGGCATCCTTGAAAGACTTTCTTCATGGCCCATGTTTACAGTTGTCACAGATGACCATGGTGGATCCCTGAATCCTTTCCTATGTGCTGTATTCTTTATGTACACTTGACAAAGGGCACACTAGTTCTTCAGATTCCTGGCATTACCAGGCAATCAGTACTATTATAGAATCACAGAATGGTGTGGATTGGAAGGAACCTTTAAAGATCATCTGGTCCAACCCCTGTGCCACAGGCAGGGACATCTTTCAGTAGATCAGGTTGCTCAAAGCCCATCCAACCTGCCTTTGAACACTTCCAATGATGGAGCATCCACAACTTCTCTGGGCAACCTGTTCACACAACCATCAATGTCTCTGAAGTAATGAACTCTTTTGCATTGTTGGCTGAGGAAGGAGGAGCATCCTACCTTTGACAGCATTGCTGACTCACCGTCTTGACTGTCCTCAGACTGATGGTGAGTCCAGTCTTCTGTGCAGAGCATAAAGCTGCTTAGCCAACTGATCCTGTGTGGGAAGTGCCCCAAGTGATAGTCACTTATACACTGGGGCCATTGCGGAATTTTGAAAAATGCATTTTGCACATGAAGTCCAGAGTTCTTCCAAACAAAAGTGAATCTGAAGTCTGCTTTAGACTACTGGACACCTTAGGTAAAGGAGTGCAAATGCAGGGTGCATGGTGATGCAGCTATAGTGGATGTTGCTTGCTACATCTTGCCTCTCCTCGGCCATGGGCTCCATTGCAGAGGGGTCTCAGGCTCATGCCTAACTGAGCCTATGGGCAAGAGTGCTCTAGTAAACTTCAGCCATCTCCAAACGTTTGCTGTTACTAAAGAAGATATTTCAAAATGGTACTTTTTCTCTTCTATATCTTGTGTCACCTTGGTGCTGTAGAAACACGAGGACATTATTGCTTGCTGCCCTGGTTCTCTTGGCCAGGCAGGCCTCTAGGGATGCTTTGTGCTCCCTTCACTTTATCCAATTTACTCCTTCTCAGCACCCTTAAGCAGCAGAATAGCCAAAAACATTCTCAGAGAGCAAATTTCAAAGTTACAAGATATGACAGTCCTTTAGGAAGCAGAAATGCATATGTAAATATCAGGTTGCATTCAGATGTCAAATATGGAGACCTGTTGCTCAAAGTGTGGTGTGAAAATAATGGCTATGGTTTCTAAATTTTACTTTCAATTCAACAGAAAATTATCAGGCAAATCTTATGAATACTGAAATGGTCAAATCTGTTTCTCATAAATAGTTGAATTGTTAGTTGTTATTCAGCAAGTACTGATAGGCACCAATGCATGAATAAGGACATTAACATCTGTCTAAATTCTTGTAAAATATTATTCTAAAGTATTCATGAACCAGTTTGTAGCAGTTTTACATTTTACACAAAGCTAATAAAAAGATACGATTTTGAATGCAGAAAATTGGATTAATGAACCTCCATATATTTTCATTCTAACTGAGCACTTAACTGCCTGTTTGTGCTTTTGAAAATCCCGACCTGGTTTAGGGTAACAGGGGACAGGTAGAAATAAATTCAGTCTGGCAATCTGTATAGCTGAATTCCCAGCTTTCTATGTTCTGCAGCCAAAGCAACCTGTGGGTATGTCTTTTCCTCATCCAAAAACCACCATGAAGATCATAAGACTTAACATTGAACTTACAAACTTGTCTTCCACTCTGATTCCTTGAAATGATCTTACTCCATCACAGAGAAATCAGCATCACAAACTACTACTCCTTCTGCAAGTCCACATTAGTTGAGTACATAGTGTAATTTGCATGACTAAAAGCTACAAAGCAACTGAAATCCCACAGACACAACCCAGTTCCCTAAATAAATGGTGAAAAATTTAAGAAGTAAACAGGGAAAGAGACAAGCTTAGTCTCTTCATTTGCTCCTCATGAAATGTTTGACAAGGCTGCCTACAATAAAGTGCTCATAAATTGGCTTTAGAGCTTGTATTACTTACGTGGATTATTCAGCCTTTAATTGATCTGGAATAAATGTGAGGATCTCCATACTCATGCTAAACCTCAGATAAATGAAGCTAGTTAATTTACAAGATGACTTAACTTCAGTAGACAGTTCAAGAGATTTATCTTTATTGGAGCTACTGTAACATCGTTGATGTTATTTTTAAATTAGCTTCAGGTGGATGAAGGAGTGCAGATGTCAGAGATGCCAGCATCAGCACTTCCTGCATCGCCCCAAATGACTATCTACAAAAGCTGAAAAAGAGCAACTGAATTGGCTTCTACAGGAATATTACTAGGGATCGGTTTGCAAATCTTGGCTAAAATGCAGTCGTACACAGCTTTCAGTGATTCACTGAATTATTCAAGTATATATGTGGAGTGTTTGTACTTTTACCAAACACTGCTACTTGACCAGAGCAAAGCTTTTTTTGATTTGACAGAACAGGCAAGAAAGGACCAGAGCTGAGGCAAAAAGCACTGCTGGTAGAACTCCACTCAGCCTGAATGTGTTAAGACTTTTAGACAGAAAATAAAGCTCTATGTTCAGGCTTTCAGTCCTCCATAAGAATTAGCATGCATATCAGATTTCTTCTGAAGCAGAAACATAACATAATTACGCTTTCTCCAATTGCATTAGTGGCATCGTACTTCATTTAAACTGCTGTAACAAAGTGTGTCTGAAGTCTCGTTTGAGACTATGAGCCTAATAGGTTTTGTTGTCTTAGCTTCATAGGCGTAACTTGCTACTTATTCCACATTCTGCAAATGGAAAAGTTATACAAAATATTCCCATATTTGTCAACCAGCTGGTGAGTTTCATAAGATAAAAGACAGTCTATTTTAAACAATCCCCAAACAAAAGTATATTAACGAGTTTGGAAGCTTTGCTGTACGTGAGGTAAACACTTCGATCCAAAGGTTGCTAGGAATATACTTCAGAGGCATTTAATTTCTAGGAATTATTAGGCTGATATAAAGGTTTTTGAAGTTGTATTCCTTTCATAGCTGTCCCTTTTGTTACTTGGTTGTGAGAAGGAGCATGGCTGATGGCTGTCTTCCTGTGGTAAGTTGCAGCAGCACGTGGGAAAAGGGAAAGGAGTGTGGAGTCCCGTGAGTGAGCAGAGACAGCAGTTCAGAAGACGTTGGAAGCTCCAAGATCTGTGGAGAAAGGAGATGGTGAATGAAGCTGGAGAAGAGAGGCATGATGTGAAAAGAGCTAGTGAATGTGAATGCAGATTCACATCCTGTACCTCCAGGAACTTAATACAGTGCGTGAGTGAGGACCCTCCTCATCCTCCCTTCACTGGCAAGAGGAGGAGATGGGTTTCCAGGAGGGTTTTGGTTGAGGGCCACAAGCCCTGCCTCTCCCTGGTGATACAGGGGGAGGCCAGGGGACCCATTTGGGTCATGTAAGTGAGGTGGGATGCCTCTGAGCCCATGGCTGGGGGAACATCCCAATTTTCAGAAATGGTTTGCTTTTTATGGTAACTGAAAAATTCTCTGGGCTTGTGAAAATCATGGGTGTGACCTGATTACCTCAACAAACACACTGGGCCCGAGACACATGGGAAACTGCGGTAAACTCAAACCAGCAGGTCCATTCCCCTGCAGCTAGACTGGCATGTCTACTAGACATTTGGTGCAGAGGAGCACCCAAGATCACCCACTTCCATCCACATACTGTACTCTGACTCTTTTAAAATGCTGTACCATCATGGAGACTAATGTATTTACCAGAATCTGTTCTTAGGTCTGTAGACTCCCTTGGTCTCCTCCTTCACCCTAACCTTTTCCTTCACCCAGCAGCTGAGGGCCCTGCAGGGAAAGTGTGATGGTGTGCTCCCCCCTCTCCAGGCACCACCTGATCTTTATCTCCCATAACCCTGCCCAAGCAATAACCACCCTTGGTGGTCATAATGGGTGCATGTAGTCATCATGGCAGCATCCGGGGCTTAATGTGGTTTCAGGGAAACAGATAACAGCACAATAGCCAAGGGCTAACTTGAGCAATGCTAATTGTGTGGTCAATATGCAAATATGACTATAAGTCAATCATCTTACCCCCATAAATAGTGAACAGCCCAAGAGCCCTTTGAGCTCTCCTGAACGGCAGCGGGCTGCACGCCAGGATCTCCCCTTGAGTAGGGACACCTTCAAGGTTACCCCTTGAGATTCAGAGATTCCTTGCCACAACAGAGCCTCGGTAAGTGACTAATAGCATGCTGAACTTTGAAAACTTAGCTAAGTGATATAAAGGATTGATTGTGCATATATATTCCTTTAGATATAAACCGCTGACCATGCCTGGCACTAGAATTGGATCCAGCTGCACCTAGACTCTTCTCTCAGAAGGAGTTTAGAAAGCAAGGGGGTTCTTTCTGAAACCTTGACTCAATGGGAGGGTCTCCCTAACAGCTCTGTCTGACCCTGTCCTCTACGCAGTAAATAACCAAGTGTGCCTTGCCATCTCAAATCTTGTTAAAACACGTTGCATTTATCATCAAATGTTGCTAAATCCCTGCTTTATATCAATAAATGTATTGCTGCTTCTCTCTACGAATAAAGTGCATCACTCCTTCCGCGACAGAAAGATATACGTACATTCAACCTATGTCATTCATCTGACCACTGCCTCCAGTTGGGGTCCTGTAATTGTCTGCTCAAACTGGGGGTACTGTGGAGCTTTTGGAATGAATCTGGACATCATCCTTTCTGCTTGTTCTGAACTTCTGACATTTTTGAGGCTGTGGCTCCATGGTGCACCTGTGTCAAAGAAAAAGTTTTTGTCACAGCATTTCTTTTGCAGCTATTTCACTGTTAGTGCTACTCCATGGGCACGTGGAGCACAAGTCATTCCTACTCTGTTTCTCAGTGTGGAAGCATTAGGTAGCTGAACCTTCTGATTCAAAAGCAAACATGCAAGTAACTGTATCTGTTTACCCTTTCACAGGGTGAAAACTACATAGTAAATTAACTGAAAGGAACGAGAAAGGTATTTTAGAGGAGAAACTACTTCTGTTTGCAAAGCTGTTGGTTCTTGGCATAATATGGGTAAAAGAGCTACTTCGCTGCCACTGGCTCATACAGAAAGGCAGAGGGGTTCACTGGTACCCTCTTAACATCCATCTCATCTTTGTCTATTTTTCTTTTCTCCCCAGAGCATTTCCTAGAGGCAGATGGGATAGCCCTCAAGATTACTGCAGGTCGCCTCACTGTGTAAGTGTACATATGGGCTGAGGAAAGAGAGAATTCAAATTCCTCAGTGTTCCTTGATTTCTCCTCTCCAGCAGAGCTGAACAGAAGTACAGCACCTTAATATTTGATGGTGCTCTATATGGAAGCCTTTAAGATAACAGATCATGTAGTCTGAACAATTACTGTCAATCCATCATAGCTCCAAAATACCATCTCAAGAGTAAACAGTATTACGCTAAGTACGTCAGTCCAGCACCTGTGCTTTGACATTCACAAAACAGTATCAAGGTACTATATTTATGAAAGACAATGACAGATGTTGGCTCACCTGATACTAACATTTATAAATAAGATAAAGTCCTTGTGTTTAATGTAAAAAAACCCAGCTCAGGCTCTGTTGTAAAAGGATTTGAAAACTGAATTCCACTTCTTTCACCAGCCAAGATGGAGTGAAGGGTTGTGGATAAAGGAGATGACCAGCTTTTATTTCCATGATGATAAACTTGCAGGGCTTTGTATGCCTCCCCCCGTTGTCATCTTTCTGAAAAACTTGTTCTGTCAAGGCCACAAGCAAGCTCAACTTCACAAAATGATTTCTTATGGGAGATGAGCATATTGCTCTGGATCAGTTTATAGGTACTCTACTAGACAGACAATCTACTAGAAAGAAGTTCTGTCTTATCTTTTTCCCTCCTCCTTTTTTTTTGCTTTTGCTTTTGCCAAGGCACACCACACTATGCTGAATGGTGACGTTCAAAAGTAATCATTAACAAACCCAGTTAGCTGATGCTCCCAAGTGGAATCTCTTTGATTGTACAACTTTAACCAAGTGAGACCAAATGAATTTTCATTAACTTTCAATTACTTAGTCTTCATTTTCTTTAAAAACTCTGTAACTGTATTTTTCCAAGGTTTTTCTACAGATCAAAGTAGCTCCAACCAGCAAAGTCACTCAAAATTCTGAGTGATTCAGTCTGATGAAATTATGACTGTCCTGCAAGGCTGGCTCAGTGGGAATTATCTCAGAAGATCAGACAAAGTCAGTACATCCAAAATAGGGGATAAGGACAGAACTGATTTCCAGCAAGTAGCAGCTGTGTGCTACTTCACAGAATCATAGAACGGTTTAGGTTGGAAGGGACCTTAAAGATCATCTAGTTCCAACCCCCCTGCCACGGGCAGGGACACCTCCCACTACACCAGGCTGCTCAAAGCCCCATCCAACCTGGCCTTGAACACTTCCAGGGATGGGGCATCCACAGCTTCCCTGGGCAACCTGTTCCAGTGCCTCACCACCCTCAGAGTGAAAAATTTCATCCTGAGATCTAATCTAAATCTACCCTCTTCCAGTTTGAAGCCATTACCCCTCGTCCTATCACTACCTGCCCTTGTAAAAAGTCACGCTCCAGCTCTCTTGTAAGCCACTTCCAGATACTGAAAGGCTGCAAAAAGGTGTCCCCAGAGCCTTCTCTTCTCCAGGCTGAACAACCCCAACTCTCCCAGCCTGTCCTCATAGGAGAGGTGCTCCAACCCTCTGATCATCTTTGTGGCCCTCCTCTGGACCCTTTCCAACAGGTCTATGTCCTTCTTATGCTGGGGGCCCCAGAGCTAGACATAGTATCCCAGGTGGGGTATCACCAGGGCAGAGCAGAGGGGCAGAATTACCTCCCTTGACCTGCCAGCCACACTTCTTTTGATGCAGCCCAGGATATGGTTGGCCTTCTGGGCTGTAAGCGCACATTGCCAGCTCATGTTGAGCTTGTTATCCACCGACACCCCCAAGTCCTTCTCCTCAGGGCCGCTCTCGATCCATTCTCCACCCAGCCTGTATTTGTGCTTGGGATTGTCCCGACCCATGTGCAGGACCTTGCACTTGGCCTTGTTGAACTTCATGAGGTTGGCACGGGCCCACCTCTCAAGCCTGTCCAGGTCCCTCTGGATGGCATCCCTTCCCTCCAGCATGTTGACTGCGCCACACAGCTTGGTGTCATTGACAAACTTGCTGAGGGTGCACTCAATCCCACTGTCCATGTCACCGACAAAGATGTTAAATAATAATAGTCTCAGTACTAACCCCTGATGATCACCACTCGTCACTGCTCACCACTTGGACATCGACCTGTTGACTGCAACTCTTTGAATGGAACCGTCCAGCCAGTTCCTTATCCACCGAGTGGTCCACAGGTCAAATCCATGTCTCTCCAATTTAGAGACCAGGATGTCATGTGGGACAGTGTCAAATGCTTTGCACAAGTCCAGACAGCTGATGTCTGTTGCTCTCCCCTTATCCACCAACACTGCAACGCCATCGTAGAAGGCCACCAAATTTGTCAGGCATGATTTGCCATTAGTGAAGCCATGTTGGCTGCCACCAATCACTTCCTTATTTTCCATGTGCCTTATCAGAGTTTCTAGGAGGATCTGCTCCATGATCTTGCCAGGCAACAGAGGTGAGACTGATCAGCCTGTAGACATCACAGAGGTCTCTGGGACTGCCCCCAACCACCACCCAGCAAGGATCACAAACATCCCAAGGGGGGAAAGCCCTGCTTCTGACCATCTTCATGTGGCCTTGCTTTGTGGTGGGGCTTGAATTTTACCTCAGACTTGTCAGGTCCTGTGATGAGAGGCTGGTGCCCTCGAGCACAAGGGCCCAGCAATGGGCAGCCCAGCAAAGCAGGTGGGGAACCCTGGTGACCTCCTTGGAGCAAACAGAACGCCCTGACTTGGCTTCTCTGAGGGCTGCCAGAGAAGAAGGACTCAACCTCTGCCAGCAGTGGAAAAGCCCCAGAGATGACAGAATGGTTGAGGTTGTCAGGGACCTCTGGAGATCATCTGGTCCAATCCCCTTTATCAAGCAGGGTCTCCTAGAGCCATTTGCACAGAACTATGTCCAGACAGTTTTTGAAGATCTCCAAGGATGGCGAGTCCACAACCTCTCTTGGAAACCTGTGCCAGTGTTCAGTCACCTTCACAGTAAAAAAATGTTTCCTGATGTTCAGATGGAATCTGCTGTGTTTCAGTTTGTGCCCACTTCCTTTTGCCCTGCCAGTGGACAGTAGTGGAAAGAGCCTGGCTCCATCATGTTTGCACCCTCCCTTCAGATGTTTCTACACCATGATGTGATCCGCCCTAAGCTTTCTTTCCTGTAGGCTGAACAGTCCCAGCTCTCTCAGCCTTTCCTCCTATGGGAGATGCTCCTGTCCGTTAACCACCCTTGTGGCCCTTTGCTGGACTTGATCTCCAGTAGCTCCACCCCTCTCTTGTACCAGGGAGCCCAGCACCGGGGCCAGCACTCTGGAGGTGGCCACACCAATGCTGAGTAGAGGGGAAGGATCACCTCTCTTGCCCTGCTGGCAACACTCCTCCTAATGCAGCCCAGGATACCACTGGCCGTCTTTGCTACAAGGGCACAATGCGGGCCCACAGTGCCCACTTTCTAATCGGGTGCCCAAAGGATAGAAGTCACAGAAGACCTGAATCCACAAAGTTTCAAACTGTTTTAATCCCCACACAACATATGTGCTGTTCTTCCCACTTTGCTTTTGAGACTGCCTGAAATACCCAGGGATTAGAGATTAAGACACACAAAGGGATGATTTCAGTGTGTGTGTGCACTTTTTTCCCAGGTGTTTTTTGATTTGCATTATCTCTAGTCACAGGAGATTTCCTCTAACAGATAAACCAGCAAGATGCAATTCCTAAAATAACTTTAAATTTTTGTAAATTAATCAGAGCAGCAATATGTTTTGAAT
Source organism: Burhinus oedicnemus (assembly GCA_008921705.1). Classification (NCBI taxonomy): domain Eukaryota; kingdom Metazoa; phylum Chordata; class Aves; order Charadriiformes; family Burhinidae; genus Burhinus; species Burhinus oedicnemus. The sequence goes on from VFFE01007022.1 coordinate 956,916, forward strand.
TTTTAGACTTCTTGTTTAGTCATGGTATTCACAAATACAAACTCTTTTCCTGGCTGGTGCAAAATAAAAGCTTAGGGGAAAAGCTTAGGGACTATAAATATCTGAATTGGTGTTTGATTGAAGGTTTACTAAGGTTAAAACTATGAATAAACAATTTAGGAGTCTAAAACAGAGTCTCAGAAGGCCTTGCAGCACCAAGGACTGGATTTCTAAAGGTAGTTCAAATTGGGGCCTAGGAATACGGAGAAGCTAACAACAGTCTTTGTCTGCTGTGATCCAAGCCTTCCTGGCTTTCAGCATGCCTTGGGTCTGCTAGGCAAGCTCTAACCAACAAACTCTACTAGGTGCGCAAGGGTGTAACTCCGCACTCCTCTGCTCAGACTTGTCTCCTCTTGGTAGCTATGGTGGAAAGGGAAATTTATACAATTCATGTTCACTTAGCCTGATGGTTTAGGTGGGTTTTTTACAACTACAAGAGCGTGTGAATTGTGGCAGTGGGACATAGATAGACAGTCACTTCTTTTGACTCTGCTGTAGGGGGAATAATCTGCAGTGCAGTAGTGTAGCAGAGGGGGTGGTGGTAGCAGTCTACCTCAAATCCCAGCTGGCCTTTGGTTTATTGCTCTCCAGTTCCTGAAACAGTTCAGGACAGCTACATTCATTTGTCAGTATATTTCCATGGGAGTAAGGTGTGTACCCAGGACCTGGTGGTTATCACCTCTGAAAAACTCACTTTGGTGTCATTTGGCAAATTTTACCATAAAACTTCTCTGCATCTCCTGGCATAGGCTCAGCTGCACCTCTGTCACCATTTTCCTCAGTGACAGTCATCTCTCTGGGAAAAAAAAGACCATACAAAGGTAAAAATGGAAGAAAATGAAAGTGGAGTGATTAAAATAAGAGTATAGCAAGCTAGTGATTTCAACAGGGTGGGTCCACCTGCAGAGAGATGTTTGCAGGACTGGAGCCAAAGTGCTAAAAGTGCAAAACCAAGCTTTCCTTGTTTTTGAGTCTGCAATTGATTATGGAAACAAAAATGGTACCCAGAAAGCTGGAGGCAAATTTTAAGGGCCATAATCAAAACCAAAAGATGAACTGAGAAATATTTTAATCTGCCAAAATCTGTGTGCAGAGGTTCTGTGTTTCCTCTGCAAGATGTGATAATATTTTCCCACCTAGCAGAGGATATTACAAATATTGGTGTGAGTGCAATCAGAAGATTAAGCAAAAGGCAGGCTTGAACACAGCAGTCTGGTCAGTCAGTGAGTGAAGTAACCACTTTTAATATTTTATTTTTATAGGTAACCTCATAATTACAAACAGCTTCTCTTTCAAAGTTCTTAGTTCACATTTGACCTACTGACTTGCGAAGTTCTTTTTTTTCAATTTTCCTCCAAAATGTAAACTAAATTTTACTCTGACTTGCATTTTTTTAGAATCATGTAATTAAGCAAGAATGTAGTGACTTGCTGTTAGAAGTTATTTAAAGACTGGCAGAGGCAGAAAGCTTTTAAAAAACATCAGGCGAGCTTGCATTGGTTTAAAAGGGACAGAGTATCTAATTTTGAAAATCCTACCAGGTGCATATTTATACTTTTAGATAAAAGTTAGGACACATTGACCATTAACTTGCAAATTTAATTTCTGATCTCAGGTAAACATAACCTATCTGGTCCAAATTTTAATGATTTTTCCATTAAGGAAAAGCCCACTTGATAAAGTTTACCCTTTTTTTATTACCTCCCTATGTTGAAACACCGTATAAACAGATTGTGGTATAACTGAAAATCTTGGTTTAATGTATTTTTGAAATTCTGGATAGAATAAAATCTTAAGATCAAGTTTTCTATATCCTAAGATTAAAAAAAGTCTGAGAGACTATAATAATAAAAGTTCCTTTTGTAACAGTCACATTTGTTTTGAGCTGTCTAGTGTTCCACAATTTCTTATTTAGTCATCCTAAACAATTGATTCATTGCAATAGAAAGCCACAGAAGACAGCAGGACTACTTTACAGAATTTCAATGTAAAGTAATGATAGGCACTAGAACAATGTAACCAGAAAAGGACTGGAAGCACTGATTCTTAGTTATCATAGCTTGTCAGATTTCTTTTTAGTGATTTTAGTATATTAATTTAAAAGTATTTAATTTAGTTTTACAGCAAAATGTTGCTCGTCTGGGTGTTCTTTAAGTAATGAAAAGGATTTTAGTACAAGATTGGTATATTCATTAAGCTCGGTTTTCTTCTTTCTAATACAAGAAGGAATATACTCTCTAATTGTGTTGTTTTTTCTGTCAATATTTCCAAATTAAAGAGTTCAGTTCTGATCTCATCTTTGGATGCCCTGCTCTACCAAAGTCACTAAGGTTAAGTCTGTGTAAATGAACACATTTCTTTGGGCTACATGAATATCTTGAATTAAATACAGTAAGACAAGTCCTGTGTTGGTTTATAGCCTTTACAATGAAGTCATCTTCCATGGGGATTTCTCAAGTTGTAAATCAGCATACAATTTGGCCTGATTTCTTTTAATAAGATGCATAGGATAAATGCTGCCTTATCACAGCCATAATTCAAAATTCTAAGTTAACCTAAAGAGGTAGATTTGCTCATATAAGCAATTCATTGCCAAATGTCTACAGTCTTAAAATATGCCTTTACTTCAATGAATATGCTGAAATATGAACATTTAACAGTTTCCGTGTGTTTACTGTATAGAATAATTCTAAATGACTTGTTATTTTTTTCCTGATGTAGAGGTTCTAACAGGCATTCTTGCTCACCCTAAGGAGATTATCTAATCACATAAATATCCTATATATTTTTTTCCAAAAATTTGGATGCAGTTTGTGCTATTTTCAAGGTTTTTTTACTCTATGTATTGATAAATTGAAAAATGTCTTTAAATTTCACATTTGATTTTTCGGGTTGGCTGTGAAAAGCAGCTCCCACACTGTAACTGAATATACTGCATCTATTAGTCTGAAAATATCTTATTTTACTATATTGTCCAGTTTTCAGAGGATTCTTTTATTACTAACTTCTATTTTTCTTCCAGATTTCCCTTGATTGAATGACCTGAGACTTTTAGTTTGTAAATTTGCTGCTTCTTGGCAGCACACAAGTATCGTCATATCCCAAACAATTTACAATTTTTTTAGAATGTTGGCTAAAGGTCAGCAACTGGATTCAGCATGTATTACTTCTACCACATAGTCCATGTTAGATTGATTTTAAAAAAAACTTTTATTATACTACAGTCTCTGTTACCTCATCTAGCGTTAAATGTATTAATTTTAATCTACTAATGGCTTTGTACTCCAGTTTACTGCAGTAAGTGGAAATCACTTAATGCAAAGCAATGTCCAGTATCTTTTAGCACAGCTAAATTTGGTCACCTACATATACTTTGCATGTCATCTTCAGTAATTCAGCCATTCATAAATTAGGTACTTTTATTGTACATATCTCTTAAAATAAAGCATCCTTAGACTAGATCTTCCTGAAAACAATTTTCCAGTAATTTTCCGGAGCTGCCAGAGGCTTCATCAACTGCAGATTTTTGGAAACATCACAACAATAAGAATTTGAGGTAAACGGGACACCTCATTTGCTGAGTGGTGATCATTCATCTTGTATTAGATAGAATAAAAATATTCCTTGTTTTTCTTTATCCCCTCTTGTTGTAGGAGCTAATTGGGAATAAGAGAAGAAGCAGTCACTCTTTGGAGACTGGGAAATGAGTGGTAGATTAGTATTTCTGGTCTGGCTATGGGAAATGATCCCTCGGCCTGACTCTCTTGGGTGTCAAGACTGGCAGGCAGGGAGTCGTTTGTACAGAACCTGTTACACAGTTCTCAGTGCCTCTCCATCCTGTGCCCATCAGCTCCTGCCTCTATGCCTCTTGCAGGCTTTTCCTGCCTAAGCAGGAAGCCTCAGAGCAGTACGTACCTCAGTGCCTATGTGTAGCTTAAAGACTCAAAGCACAGGCCAGTTAATCTCCAATCAAATGTGTGGCATCCTTGAAAGACTTTCTTCATGGCCCATGTTTACAGTTGTCACAGATGACCATGGTGGATCCCTGAATCCTTTCCTATGTGCTGTATTCTTTATGTACACTTGACAAAGGGCACACTAGTTCTTCAGATTCCTGGCATTACCAGGCAATCAGTACTATTATAGAATCACAGAATGGTGTGGATTGGAAGGAACCTTTAAAGATCATCTGGTCCAACCCCTGTGCCACAGGCAGGGACATCTTTCAGTAGATCAGGTTGCTCAAAGCCCATCCAACCTGCCTTTGAACACTTCCAATGATGGAGCATCCACAACTTCTCTGGGCAACCTGTTCACACAACCATCAATGTCTCTGAAGTAATGAACTCTTTTGCATTGTTGGCTGAGGAAGGAGGAGCATCCTACCTTTGACAGCATTGCTGACTCACCGTCTTGACTGTCCTCAGACTGATGGTGAGTCCAGTCTTCTGTGCAGAGCATAAAGCTGCTTAGCCAACTGATCCTGTGTGGGAAGTGCCCCAAGTGATAGTCACTTATACACTGGGGCCATTGCGGAATTTTGAAAAATGCATTTTGCACATGAAGTCCAGAGTTCTTCCAAACAAAAGTGAATCTGAAGTCTGCTTTAGACTACTGGACACCTTAGGTAAAGGAGTGCAAATGCAGGGTGCATGGTGATGCAGCTATAGTGGATGTTGCTTGCTACATCTTGCCTCTCCTCGGCCATGGGCTCCATTGCAGAGGGGTCTCAGGCTCATGCCTAACTGAGCCTATGGGCAAGAGTGCTCTAGTAAACTTCAGCCATCTCCAAACGTTTGCTGTTACTAAAGAAGATATTTCAAAATGGTACTTTTTCTCTTCTATATCTTGTGTCACCTTGGTGCTGTAGAAACACGAGGACATTATTGCTTGCTGCCCTGGTTCTCTTGGCCAGGCAGGCCTCTAGGGATGCTTTGTGCTCCCTTCACTTTATCCAATTTACTCCTTCTCAGCACCCTTAAGCAGCAGAATAGCCAAAAACATTCTCAGAGAGCAAATTTCAAAGTTACAAGATATGACAGTCCTTTAGGAAGCAGAAATGCATATGTAAATATCAGGTTGCATTCAGATGTCAAATATGGAGACCTGTTGCTCAAAGTGTGGTGTGAAAATAATGGCTATGGTTTCTAAATTTTACTTTCAATTCAACAGAAAATTATCAGGCAAATCTTATGAATACTGAAATGGTCAAATCTGTTTCTCATAAATAGTTGAATTGTTAGTTGTTATTCAGCAAGTACTGATAGGCACCAATGCATGAATAAGGACATTAACATCTGTCTAAATTCTTGTAAAATATTATTCTAAAGTATTCATGAACCAGTTTGTAGCAGTTTTACATTTTACACAAAGCTAATAAAAAGATACGATTTTGAATGCAGAAAATTGGATTAATGAACCTCCATATATTTTCATTCTAACTGAGCACTTAACTGCCTGTTTGTGCTTTTGAAAATCCCGACCTGGTTTAGGGTAACAGGGGACAGGTAGAAATAAATTCAGTCTGGCAATCTGTATAGCTGAATTCCCAGCTTTCTATGTTCTGCAGCCAAAGCAACCTGTGGGTATGTCTTTTCCTCATCCAAAAACCACCATGAAGATCATAAGACTTAACATTGAACTTACAAACTTGTCTTCCACTCTGATTCCTTGAAATGATCTTACTCCATCACAGAGAAATCAGCATCACAAACTACTACTCCTTCTGCAAGTCCACATTAGTTGAGTACATAGTGTAATTTGCATGACTAAAAGCTACAAAGCAACTGAAATCCCACAGACACAACCCAGTTCCCTAAATAAATGGTGAAAAATTTAAGAAGTAAACAGGGAAAGAGACAAGCTTAGTCTCTTCATTTGCTCCTCATGAAATGTTTGACAAGGCTGCCTACAATAAAGTGCTCATAAATTGGCTTTAGAGCTTGTATTACTTACGTGGATTATTCAGCCTTTAATTGATCTGGAATAAATGTGAGGATCTCCATACTCATGCTAAACCTCAGATAAATGAAGCTAGTTAATTTACAAGATGACTTAACTTCAGTAGACAGTTCAAGAGATTTATCTTTATTGGAGCTACTGTAACATCGTTGATGTTATTTTTAAATTAGCTTCAGGTGGATGAAGGAGTGCAGATGTCAGAGATGCCAGCATCAGCACTTCCTGCATCGCCCCAAATGACTATCTACAAAAGCTGAAAAAGAGCAACTGAATTGGCTTCTACAGGAATATTACTAGGGATCGGTTTGCAAATCTTGGCTAAAATGCAGTCGTACACAGCTTTCAGTGATTCACTGAATTATTCAAGTATATATGTGGAGTGTTTGTACTTTTACCAAACACTGCTACTTGACCAGAGCAAAGCTTTTTTTGATTTGACAGAACAGGCAAGAAAGGACCAGAGCTGAGGCAAAAAGCACTGCTGGTAGAACTCCACTCAGCCTGAATGTGTTAAGACTTTTAGACAGAAAATAAAGCTCTATGTTCAGGCTTTCAGTCCTCCATAAGAATTAGCATGCATATCAGATTTCTTCTGAAGCAGAAACATAACATAATTACGCTTTCTCCAATTGCATTAGTGGCATCGTACTTCATTTAAACTGCTGTAACAAAGTGTGTCTGAAGTCTCGTTTGAGACTATGAGCCTAATAGGTTTTGTTGTCTTAGCTTCATAGGCGTAACTTGCTACTTATTCCACATTCTGCAAATGGAAAAGTTATACAAAATATTCCCATATTTGTCAACCAGCTGGTGAGTTTCATAAGATAAAAGACAGTCTATTTTAAACAATCCCCAAACAAAAGTATATTAACGAGTTTGGAAGCTTTGCTGTACGTGAGGTAAACACTTCGATCCAAAGGTTGCTAGGAATATACTTCAGAGGCATTTAATTTCTAGGAATTATTAGGCTGATATAAAGGTTTTTGAAGTTGTATTCCTTTCATAGCTGTCCCTTTTGTTACTTGGTTGTGAGAAGGAGCATGGCTGATGGCTGTCTTCCTGTGGTAAGTTGCAGCAGCACGTGGGAAAAGGGAAAGGAGTGTGGAGTCCCGTGAGTGAGCAGAGACAGCAGTTCAGAAGACGTTGGAAGCTCCAAGATCTGTGGAGAAAGGAGATGGTGAATGAAGCTGGAGAAGAGAGGCATGATGTGAAAAGAGCTAGTGAATGTGAATGCAGATTCACATCCTGTACCTCCAGGAACTTAATACAGTGCGTGAGTGAGGACCCTCCTCATCCTCCCTTCACTGGCAAGAGGAGGAGATGGGTTTCCAGGAGGGTTTTGGTTGAGGGCCACAAGCCCTGCCTCTCCCTGGTGATACAGGGGGAGGCCAGGGGACCCATTTGGGTCATGTAAGTGAGGTGGGATGCCTCTGAGCCCATGGCTGGGGGAACATCCCAATTTTCAGAAATGGTTTGCTTTTTATGGTAACTGAAAAATTCTCTGGGCTTGTGAAAATCATGGGTGTGACCTGATTACCTCAACAAACACACTGGGCCCGAGACACATGGGAAACTGCGGTAAACTCAAACCAGCAGGTCCATTCCCCTGCAGCTAGACTGGCATGTCTACTAGACATTTGGTGCAGAGGAGCACCCAAGATCACCCACTTCCATCCACATACTGTACTCTGACTCTTTTAAAATGCTGTACCATCATGGAGACTAATGTATTTACCAGAATCTGTTCTTAGGTCTGTAGACTCCCTTGGTCTCCTCCTTCACCCTAACCTTTTCCTTCACCCAGCAGCTGAGGGCCCTGCAGGGAAAGTGTGATGGTGTGCTCCCCCCTCTCCAGGCACCACCTGATCTTTATCTCCCATAACCCTGCCCAAGCAATAACCACCCTTGGTGGTCATAATGGGTGCATGTAGTCATCATGGCAGCATCCGGGGCTTAATGTGGTTTCAGGGAAACAGATAACAGCACAATAGCCAAGGGCTAACTTGAGCAATGCTAATTGTGTGGTCAATATGCAAATATGACTATAAGTCAATCATCTTACCCCCATAAATAGTGAACAGCCCAAGAGCCCTTTGAGCTCTCCTGAACGGCAGCGGGCTGCACGCCAGGATCTCCCCTTGAGTAGGGACACCTTCAAGGTTACCCCTTGAGATTCAGAGATTCCTTGCCACAACAGAGCCTCGGTAAGTGACTAATAGCATGCTGAACTTTGAAAACTTAGCTAAGTGATATAAAGGATTGATTGTGCATATATATTCCTTTAGATATAAACCGCTGACCATGCCTGGCACTAGAATTGGATCCAGCTGCACCTAGACTCTTCTCTCAGAAGGAGTTTAGAAAGCAAGGGGGTTCTTTCTGAAACCTTGACTCAATGGGAGGGTCTCCCTAACAGCTCTGTCTGACCCTGTCCTCTACGCAGTAAATAACCAAGTGTGCCTTGCCATCTCAAATCTTGTTAAAACACGTTGCATTTATCATCAAATGTTGCTAAATCCCTGCTTTATATCAATAAATGTATTGCTGCTTCTCTCTACGAATAAAGTGCATCACTCCTTCCGCGACAGAAAGATATACGTACATTCAACCTATGTCATTCATCTGACCACTGCCTCCAGTTGGGGTCCTGTAATTGTCTGCTCAAACTGGGGGTACTGTGGAGCTTTTGGAATGAATCTGGACATCATCCTTTCTGCTTGTTCTGAACTTCTGACATTTTTGAGGCTGTGGCTCCATGGTGCACCTGTGTCAAAGAAAAAGTTTTTGTCACAGCATTTCTTTTGCAGCTATTTCACTGTTAGTGCTACTCCATGGGCACGTGGAGCACAAGTCATTCCTACTCTGTTTCTCAGTGTGGAAGCATTAGGTAGCTGAACCTTCTGATTCAAAAGCAAACATGCAAGTAACTGTATCTGTTTACCCTTTCACAGGGTGAAAACTACATAGTAAATTAACTGAAAGGAACGAGAAAGGTATTTTAGAGGAGAAACTACTTCTGTTTGCAAAGCTGTTGGTTCTTGGCATAATATGGGTAAAAGAGCTACTTCGCTGCCACTGGCTCATACAGAAAGGCAGAGGGGTTCACTGGTACCCTCTTAACATCCATCTCATCTTTGTCTATTTTTCTTTTCTCCCCAGAGCATTTCCTAGAGGCAGATGGGATAGCCCTCAAGATTACTGCAGGTCGCCTCACTGTGTAAGTGTACATATGGGCTGAGGAAAGAGAGAATTCAAATTCCTCAGTGTTCCTTGATTTCTCCTCTCCAGCAGAGCTGAACAGAAGTACAGCACCTTAATATTTGATGGTGCTCTATATGGAAGCCTTTAAGATAACAGATCATGTAGTCTGAACAATTACTGTCAATCCATCATAGCTCCAAAATACCATCTCAAGAGTAAACAGTATTACGCTAAGTACGTCAGTCCAGCACCTGTGCTTTGACATTCACAAAACAGTATCAAGGTACTATATTTATGAAAGACAATGACAGATGTTGGCTCACCTGATACTAACATTTATAAATAAGATAAAGTCCTTGTGTTTAATGTAAAAAAACCCAGCTCAGGCTCTGTTGTAAAAGGATTTGAAAACTGAATTCCACTTCTTTCACCAGCCAAGATGGAGTGAAGGGTTGTGGATAAAGGAGATGACCAGCTTTTATTTCCATGATGATAAACTTGCAGGGCTTTGTATGCCTCCCCCCGTTGTCATCTTTCTGAAAAACTTGTTCTGTCAAGGCCACAAGCAAGCTCAACTTCACAAAATGATTTCTTATGGGAGATGAGCATATTGCTCTGGATCAGTTTATAGGTACTCTACTAGACAGACAATCTACTAGAAAGAAGTTCTGTCTTATCTTTTTCCCTCCTCCTTTTTTTTTGCTTTTGCTTTTGCCAAGGCACACCACACTATGCTGAATGGTGACGTTCAAAAGTAATCATTAACAAACCCAGTTAGCTGATGCTCCCAAGTGGAATCTCTTTGATTGTACAACTTTAACCAAGTGAGACCAAATGAATTTTCATTAACTTTCAATTACTTAGTCTTCATTTTCTTTAAAAACTCTGTAACTGTATTTTTCCAAGGTTTTTCTACAGATCAAAGTAGCTCCAACCAGCAAAGTCACTCAAAATTCTGAGTGATTCAGTCTGATGAAATTATGACTGTCCTGCAAGGCTGGCTCAGTGGGAATTATCTCAGAAGATCAGACAAAGTCAGTACATCCAAAATAGGGGATAAGGACAGAACTGATTTCCAGCAAGTAGCAGCTGTGTGCTACTTCACAGAATCATAGAACGGTTTAGGTTGGAAGGGACCTTAAAGATCATCTAGTTCCAACCCCCCTGCCACGGGCAGGGACACCTCCCACTACACCAGGCTGCTCAAAGCCCCATCCAACCTGGCCTTGAACACTTCCAGGGATGGGGC